>UZAN01041538.1:29124-54652 GCA_900618425.1 Echinostoma caproni
AACAAGTAAATTCACAGGTAGAGCCTTGTAACACATACTTATCCAGTCTGAATCTCTATATTTTTCCAGCTGCACTATATTTGATTTTTTATCCCATGAAAACATTGAAGCCTTGATAAAAACACAAAGGTAACATTCACAGATTTCCCCCGGAGACAAAAGTATTGAAGCGGATATTTTTTAAAATCAATTGTTCTCTGCAATTTTCTATGGAGTTTAAAGAAATCCAATTGTGTAACATTTACAAATGTTATAATTCCACAAGGTTGTGCCTGGTAGAGGATAGTCATTTATTGTGAATAACGGTTAAGATATCGATCAACTGCCAAGCATACAATAAAACCTCTCATTTAGAGCGACTCTTCAGAATTCCCACACACGCACAGGATAATTATTGTAAAGGTCCACCAGTGGATGCACATTCTTATAAATACTATACTGAACACAGCAATTCGCTCCAACAGTGATGGGTTCATTTTTGACGGTTGAGAGAAAACACCAATCGCATCCTTCTGCATACTACTCACAAATGTGAGTAGTAACTCACAACACAAAGACATCTGGTCACATCGTTTTTCCCGTTTGACTAGAAAACTACGCGGTTCTGTGGGTTGGATATCAACCAAAGAATTCACGTCTTTGTCACATCAGATTGCAGGCGACCACTGTGAAACGAATCCAAGTACAGGGTTTTGTGATCACCATGTGAGTCAGATGATCCGCATGATGTGCGCCAAGTTTGAATTCCATGTGACCGATCCATAATTCCACTTCATTCATCAAAGATGTGACACATTGCTTGTGCAACTTGACCGCATCGCGCTCTTGAAACACTTCGCTTATTTGCATTCAACAGAACATATATTTACACAAATGTGAAGTACAAAGGAAATGCAAAACTAGGTCTGTAATTTGTACTTAGGTGCTCGTCGTTAACTGCCGTCCAACAGATTTATTCTAACAATTGATCTCATGAACCATGCAAGATGAGCATGAATCGCGTCCACTGCGGCCAGTAGTGACGAACTTCTGCACGCGTCCCTAGACTCGTAAACAACCAAGTTACCACTGATCAAACCAGAAGCCTTGTGATTGTGTTAGACGTGTATTGGGGTACCGTGGTACAAGAAATGTACCGTTACCTGCTAACGAAACGTTAAGATACAAGGATAACAAAGACCAGCGAGCGCAATAACTTGCAAACCGATCTAAAGCTAAAAGCTGAAAGTCCTCGCGTGGAAGGATTCGGTAGTTAGCAATCGTGTCAAACAAACGTCATAGTGCGTTGGTACTGAGGTAAAAATGTGAGCATACATTTAGATTGTAGAGGAAAAATTATGTTCGGCAAAGGTTGGTTATTGCCTAAGTTTCACCGTACAATCGGTCACACTACAAACACTTTGAAAAGGTGATGGTCAAATCAAGTCATGGTTATAATTAGCTTTTATCTAGGAATCACGACTTTCCGTACAGTACGCAATAAATATATTACACTGCCTTCACTACCCGTATCTATTTTTTTCCGATAGCTTTTTTCCATTGTCCCATCGTTTTATTGCTTGGTTTGTAGTTGTCTCCGCTTCATATATGCTCCCACAGTGGATTTGGATCTGTGTCGGTGTTTGACTCTGAAATATGTGCTGCGCTGATCTCATGCAAATCAATCTCTCTATTTCTCGGCATCAGTAAACCTTTTTCAGCTAGCCACAGCTGATCATGACCTCTCCTGATGCCGCAGACCACTTTCTTTTCTCTACAAAGTGTTAGGAGCCTAGGTTTAAAGTCGCCACAATACTTTCTAACTGCTGAGTTCCAGGGAAGATCAGGACACCAGCTTTTTGCGCCGATTTCGGTCAGTCAATTTCAAGAGGAACAAAACCTTTGACCGTAAAATTGGATTTGTTTGCTACATTTTCAGATGTAGTTGAGTAAAAGATAAGAACACATACAAGGGAGATGCAAGTATAAGATCACCATTACAATATGTCTGGTTCCTAACATATCATGAAGTAGTCAGATGGAATAATGGTGTCGTTGATTTTATGTTCAAGTTACTTGAATTAAATTGTAGCACCCTTTGAATCCATGCAAAGCTCCTTGCGTTTCGATTTCATATACATATATATCACCAGTTTGCGGACAATTATGTTATCAGCGCAACATTAATAATAACAAAAGATGGGGGAATCGCCTGTACAAAACAGAGCAATATGAAGATCAAACAATTAGAGTGCATTAGGATAGCAGAACTAACATTAACGGCTTCATAGATGTGTTTGTCGTAACAAGACCCAAATAAACATCCTCAAAATCACTTGGTTTTGTCTTCGGTGTAGCCTCCAATCTTTGCGCAACCAAATGCAGTACGCTAGGCAGATGGAATCTCCATCTCAATCACTTTCAGTTAACCCCGTCTGATTCTACGCACTAGTCGACAATTGGCCCGTGACTTTTGTAAGAAGGGACAACAGATAGAAAGCTTATGGTTGATTGATAACAAAGACAGAGATGTCGGAACTTAGATACGTCGCACCCAAAGAAATGTCACGGTAAATCATATCCGATGGGAACAGCGTGAATGGTGTACTTCATGTTAGTATCGCTCGGGCGCCCATGTATCATCAGCTGAAAATTATTGAGGTGTATCGTGTCGCATAGACTGTGATTTCTCGAATAATTTGTGTAGTCCAGTGCCGAAAATTCCATAAACATCCAACCACATCGGTTTTTATCAAATGGTAATTCATTTCAAGGAATAACTGTGCTTTTTTATCCGTTTGTCGGTACTCATCAACTTCATTGTCACAAGCGTGTCGTGTGATTTACAGTGACTAAACTGTACCAATTAGATTGGTACGTTGATCGATATGATTTTACACTAATATCTCAAGCCTATGAGTTCTTCTAAGTGATTGGTATCAATGTGAACGTTTTGCTGGTAAGTGAACTCTTCAGAATGTGTAGCATTAGCAATCAACATTTACTTGCGTTGGGTACCCAAAATGATTGCTGTTTTGGACAAACCTTCGTTTGTATAGCATTCTGATGATCAAGGATTACATTACATTGCCCTCCTAGGGCAAATATGGAGTTCTCGTGTGTGTGCATAATCCCACCACGACGGCCTTACTTGCCCACTTCTTTCTGTATCAAATGCTCTTTCGATTGGCCGACCCCCACTCTTGCTCCACTGAAATTTCTGTTTACTATCATATTGCGATATCTTTCGAAAGGAAATTCAATACCCTCATTCTCCGACGACTCTTGATTGAGCTTTCTAAGTTCAAACACAAGCATGGTTACGGAAATATTTGTGCTGTTCAGTGCAGTCATTGCTACAATCACCACCACCACCACCGCAATCGCACTTTTGTTTGTTCCTCTGCGGTCAGCAAAGCCGACCAATACTCCCAACGTGATCTTTGTCATTGTGCTGTTCACTTGTGATCACCACTGACCCAGACAAGTGGGCGGCCAAGGCAACCAGTTAGGGTTTCACGGGGACCTTTTCATACGTCGTCAGTTTTGCCGTTGGAAAAAGTGTGAAAATGGCACATCTCAGTATGTCAACAAGTGCCCCACCAGGAGTTTCACGGGCATTGTGAGTGTCTGGTCCGCAGTGTTGTAGGAAAGACGTCAAAACAGGAATATTATGCACATGTTGCTCGAAATACTTTCATCTCTCATGTGTCAAACAGGGAAAACAGTTCGCTATTCAACTAGAATGTGTATGGTTCTGTACGGAATGTGTGGAAGTCCCGATTTAATGTGCATCACATGTATGACGCACAAGTACGAGGAGCCATTGTCAACCACCGAAGGACAAGCGAATTTCAAAATAGCTTCACTTGAAGTAAAATGAACGAACTTAAGTGCACATATCACACCACTAAGCTCGATACGGGAACCTATTAAACGACCGAAACGCATATGGGTACCTCATGGCAGCGGATACACACGGCAGAACCTAGGACGACAACAAAAGCAACAGCGAACGAGCTTAGTACTTCCGAGCCTGCATACATTTTGTTGCCCCTGTATCTGTTTCTTCAATGAAAAAACCTTTGCCTGCAAAAAAGAATGTTTCGAATAGTTTTTCTTTGATTGCGATTTGTACAAACCTTTCTGAACCCACAAGATTGCCAATGAAAGAGAAGCAAGATGAAGAGCTGACAAGCTGGAATGCGTTTTATGTGCAAATGAAGATTATTGCTCTGTTTGAGAGCTTCACAAGTTTTCGGCGACAGACGAATTCACCCCACATCAGAGAACCCGGAATACTTCGGGTGACACAGGGGAGCAAATCAGATGTAGAAAGCGTTCTTCTGTCCAGCTTTCTCCTTAGAAGCACCTCAATTAAAACAAGAATTCCACGAGACAGACTGTGGAATGAATGCATGCATAAACAGAATAACCCTAATAGTGTACGGGAAACAAACAATGCCCGAGTGATACTTATGCATGGAGTCCCGCAGTTAAATGATCCAGGTACATCAAAATACCAGCAAAACGAATGAAAAGAGTGGCATTTCATTCAAGATTTGATTGGATGTCGTCAGGTCTCGACTGCAGAAGTTAGCTGTCTCCCCTGATCTCCTAACTACCGCAAAGATGGCCCAAGAATAATGAAAATAACTCTGGGAACACCAGAAATGGCTGAGGCTGTCTTATAGTCATGTTACGATAACAAGAACAAGGGACCACCAGAACTGCGTTTGAGAACTATGCGCAACACAGGACCAGAAAGTGGTTCTCCGGCATAAAATATTGCCTCCACATAAACTGGATTCCCACAGACTTTATGATTCTTCCCGCAACTGGCAGACCAGATTGAACAAACTCTTCTCCCAAAAGACTTCCCATAGCAGACCACAGCAAGATCTGCTGAAATTACCCTTTTTCCAACCCCGACGAGTTTCTTCTCCGGTATCAACTGCATTTTTTCTACTCCCAAGGTTTCGTCAGTAAATTTTCAGAGGAAGAACCGTGTTGCCAAGCTGTTCAATGGGAAATTATTGTGGTTAACGAAACCTGACTGACAATCGACATTCTGAACCCATTCAGACACAATTGACCTACGAAAGGTGATAGCTTGCTACTCTATTCTAGCAGCAAGCTATGGATTATCCTACTGCAGCTTCTAATTCCCTGTGGTATAAACTGCGACTGTCGCGACGCGATATCAGCTGGTTCGCTGTGGTGTGGCGTTCACTTTCATCCACGGAATCCGCCAATGAGTCACTGTTGCAAACCGTGTATCACATTCTGTCACTGAAGTTCACTCATATCCTCTATATGGACCACTTTAATTGCCAATCCTGGTTAAATCAGTGATCTCTCTACAACCGTTTAAGAGGATACTCATTCAGTTTAGCGAATTGTACCAACTTTACACTTATGTGAAGGAGCAAACGAGTTTTGTAGTCGACCAGTGATTCCCAGTCTTGGATTTGGTGCTGGCAAATGAGGAATTGATATTGGAAACGATTTCTGCTATAACCCCATCATGACGCAGTGATCATGCTGCATTGATGTTAAAATATATCTAGTATACGTCTTTGCCTCAAATTTCTACGATTAACTCTTGTATGTTTTTTATTACACCAAACTTGAGATTTTGACAAAAGACCTTCAATATAATTTTTTCAACAAATAGTGTGATCCCCTGCTATCCCTGCAGGAATTTACGAGTCATCTCATGGAAATAGTGAAGAGTATGACCAAGATCAAACACTACCTACTCAGCCGGTCAAAAGTCAATGATCCAAAGTAGAACAAAGAAGTAGATTTCGCAAAGGAATATTTCATGGATAGCTCATAACAAAGTGGTATTCGTACGGTCTACTTCGAAAGCACTGCACCAAATTGGCGCGAGAAGACAGGTTGATGTAACAAGAAATGCTGATGCGCAAGTTTATATCAATTCCCAAGCTGTTGTACAAACACATAAATGCCTCCAGAAAAGTCAACTCTGGCGTTTCCGTGCTAAGACTGGCAGAACGTGTTTCAGTTACAACAAGGGAGGCCAGTACGCTGAAGTGTTCACCTCACCTGCCAACACCGGGCTACGACTGCCTCTGTTATTCGAGATCCAACGCTAACCAAAATTGATTTTCTCCGAAAGTCATAGCATCGTAACTGCATTGTATGAAGAGGGAATTCACCTCCGGGCATGGATAACATCCATTCAAATACCCTTATCAACCTGTCAAGAAACATGGCTCAGTCATAAAGTAAACTATTCCAACGTCGGTTAGACAAAACAATGCTCCTTCAAATACGGAAACAATGAATAATTTTGCCAATGTACAAAGGTAACTGTTGTAGTGATCAAACTAGTTACCGCCCCGTTACTCTCCTTCTTGCATTATCCAAATTCATGGAATTCGTCGTTGCAAACAATGTGATGAGTCGCTTGAAAAAATAGAACGTGATATCCCCGGTGCAGAATGGGTTTCGTCGCAGGCGATCGTGTACCACTAACCTGTTTCTGACTTGAGAGGATTGGATGAAAGCTGTTGATCACGGTGATGTAGTAGACGTAGTGTACCTCGACTTCTGCGAGGCATCTGAAAGAGTGAAACATAAAATAATACTGACGAAACCACACAGTTATGGCATTCGGGGATTGTGGTGAGTTGGACAGAATAATTTCTTCGTCAACACACCAAGGAAGTTCGGGTCTATGGGTTACTTTCTGGTCTTATCAGTGTGGCTGAAGGCGTTCCACAGGGGTCCGTGTTTGGCCCTCAACTATTTTTAATTTTCATAAACGATTTAACGGAAATTCTGGTATCAGAAACGTTACTGTTTGTAGACGATGCAAAAATATGAGGACTCACTGGCTCTTCAGAGAACAATTAGTGCTGCTTATCAATCAATCGAAAATGACAGCGAATTCAATGCATTGAAAGGTACGGCTGGAGCCCTTTGCCACAAAATTCGGTTTCCCTGCTTTATGGTATATCAATACTTCCAACAAATCGAATGGGAAGTACCTCGATTTCATCGTCAGGGACGACCTGCATTGTTCTTCAAACCGCTACAGGTCGTCGTCCACCGCTGCATGACATGTAGGTTGGCTGCAGCGATTGTTTGGTAAATTTAATCTCATGTTGTTCCTGCATTCGAACCCACATCGCGTACGCCATTTAAGCGTGAAACCCTTGGCTGCAACGCGATTGTACGATTCTGGAACGTCCACAAATACCAGAAACCAAAATGGCCAAGGAACTTGTGTGGAAAGGCTGGAAGCACTGGGGTTATTCTCCACACACTATCACTAACTTCGAGAAACTTGATCTCGGTGTAGCAAATAATGCACAACCCTAATCACCCATGTCGTTCGGTATTCACGATGTCTTCAAACAACCACCTCAGGGAGCATTCATTCAAATTAACGCTCAAAAGATGTTGGCTAGAATGTCGGCTTCATTCATTTACCCTCAAAGTGTGCAGTATTTGGAATTCTCTACCACCTCAATTTATTTCTGCGCCCAAAATTGATTCTTTCAAGTAAAAACTGGACAAAACGTTGTCATATCTTAAATTTCTACATCCGCAGCGATGCAGGAAACAATAAAAATTTGTAGCACTCGTTATCTCTGTATGATCCGTAAACCCAGTTGTGCGAAAAACCCTATGGGGAAAGAACAGCAACCGCTTGTAGTTGTGTCCAACAAGCAAACTGTGACTTTGAAACTTCATATATTGAATACATAGAAGTAATAGAACAAAAGATGTCAATATAATGAAGCAAAGTGGAATTAATTCGTTAAATCAAGCCAGACAACAAAGAGGACTGAAATAGCTGGTAATACGGAAAGCGGTGTTCGGAAATAAACAAGACAGGTATATACGCGGATAGGTGCGCAGTACTTTTTCAGGGGCTGAAAGAATTCCAGAACTGCAGACGCATGTAATCGCAGCCGGTGAAGAACGTTTACTAGAAAGTGAATCACTCACTGCCTGAAACCATTCTCACAAACATAGCACCCATATGACAATTTTGTAAAGTGGATTCTCTTGAAGAACAATATCAGAAACCTTAGGTTTAATGTTATATATCCTTTACAGATCTACCAGGATTACGAAAAATGGACATGAAAAGTCAATTTCGACGACGGTTGGGTGTGCAATATACAGTCGTGCAGTTGGAGTTTGGAGTTGCAATTGAGTAATAGTGATTTCAAGACGGAAAAAATGATAACGTGCCTCGTTGGTATAACACACTCCCGCGTTCCTGATTTTATAATTCCAAAAGGTCAGTGCCGGGTCGAGGGGACCTATTGATTTGAGGAACAACATCGGACATGGAAAGATAAGATGACACAGAAAAACATCTAATTTACAACAATTGATTAGAATTTTCGTGATTGTCTCTCTATCGGTAATTGCCAGTATGACAGTTTGTTTTTTCTATTCTGTAGTTGCAACATTAAATCCTTCAACCCCTACGCAGATGCCATGAGAATCAAACACCCCTTACTTGGTGCGAGCAGACTACTCACAAATGTGAGTAGTATCTCACGACGCTGCCGTTCACCTGATTGTGGGGTGTGGGTTATGTCATCAGCTTCATCAAGCACTTTAGAATGTGCTTTGTCGATTCTCCATAACAACTAGTGAATTGTTTAGCTCATGGATGCATTCCTTCAATGTCAATATATATGATAGAACTAACTGACTGACTAACTAACTAACTTACTAACTAACTAACTAACTAACTTACTAACTAACTAACTAACTAACTAACTAACTGACTGACTGACTAACTAACTAACTAACTAACTAACTAACTAACCAACTAGCTACCTAATCGTGTTCTGGTGTTTTCCTGATAAGGTCTGCCAGTCGAGGCAGTGAGCATGAAAAAGTATTGAGAATTAGTTCTCGTAGTCGGGGTGGGCTGAAGTTAATTTTCCCTGCTCGTTGAGCTTGGTAGTTTGTTAGTGAACGTTTCCACAACCAGTTGTTATGAACGGCGTAGCTGGAAATGCCCGACGTCGTAATGACTGCAACTTTTGATGCACGTCACTTTGAATGACAGTAAGCTACTTTTGTTGCTTGTTCTTGGCTAGGTCACTTTTCGGAGATCACCTACTCTGGATATCAATCAGTTTTCCTTTGTAACCGCAATGAGCCTAGCAAAGGAATGTTAAATACAGTTAGAATAAAGAGTGATTGAGGCTCTGCTATCAGTTATTGTTAGTTTTATTGTATTAGCAAACAGAAACAGATGTCTGTTTCAAACGACCGTTTATTAGTATCAATTAAGTTGTATAACAAGCACCTAACTCTGTTTGGGAGGAGTAGATTTATCGAGGAAATGAAGAGCTTATAGCTCAGCTGACAATGAAACGGTCACGTGTGGTAACTGCAAGTGTGGTCCATATGCACTTTCAAATGATTCAAACCGGCATGTTCGTTTTTGAGGTCATTTAGTCCTCGTGACCAATGCCGTCTGAATCAGTTCAATCGACAACGATTGGCATGCACCATACAGTTAGTGTTGTTCATTTGTTTAAACGACACAAAACGAGCTTGAGGGGGGGGGCATGGCTTGTGATAAACTGAATTGCTGGTTAACGTGTTACCAACAGAAGATGGATAGAAACATTGCCATTATATGGTGAAGTTCATCGTGTGAAGAGCAAGCGGAACGTGGACTAAAGAGCTGGGCAGCAATGAACACCTGTTTTGACTTGGTTGAGTCTAAACAGCTGCGCAAATCTACCGACCGAACTGGAGATCAAATCCGGGACCTCACAGGCGGAACGCAAGCGTACCGCATACACTCGGACACCAGGCAGACGATTTTCCTTAAAAGTAATATAGCACAACCTATCTTTGTGAGATTATACATAAACATAAAATCCTACTGGAAGCATAGTTTCCCCGTAACGAATTTGAATAAAGAAGCCAAAAACACAGGTTTGCACAATGTATCCTGGATCAGTGTGCACGTGTACAGATGCAGCGAAATGATCCAGGTTACATTGTGCAAACCTGTGCTTTGGCTTCTTTATTCAAATAAAATCCTACATTTCTCTCATAAAACGTTGTCGCTGTTTAAGCGTACACATGTCCCCAAATAAGATGTTCCGTGCTGGGTTAAACTGAGAGAGTGAGGAGATAAGTGGCTCTACTTGATACCTCTAATAATCTTTATCTGTTAGTTATTCAAGAAGACGAACACTGTCTGAAGAAAGTAAAATTTAACGTGTTTTTCTTTTCGGTCTAGTCAACACAGCCTCGCTTGCGATAAAAAGTACCTGTAATGCTAACATGTATTTCATAATTGCAGGGCAATCTAGGTTAAACCATGCAAAATTATTCCCAGTTAAAATAAAACTTCACCGCACAACTAGTTATATACATATAAAACCAATACTTGTTTCACTTGTTGAATAAAACTGAGCGGTTTAGGATCAATGTGATGACTCACTACAGCGATTACGATAAACGATCTGGACGAGCTGGGCTAATCAAAGAGTGGCCGTTTGCATGAAACGAAACACACGTTTGATCATGCATGAGGAACCTTCACTTTTTTCTAATCTGCGACCCTGACCGAGATATAATTGTAAAACAAACTGCATCTCACCTTGAAAACCATGTGTATGAGGCAGTAAAATCGAAAATATAAAGGATAGTTCACACACACCAGAGGTGAACTCTTTCTCTAAATGTGTTCCGAATGGGCTTCGACGTTATAGATCACTCAAAAGTTCAAACAATTGTGAACTAAATCATCCAGTCAGACTGTACTTCAAGGATATCAGAGTGTAGTACATGGTCTGCTATCATGCGCATCGATAGTATGTATTTCGCTCTAATGTATCTGGTTACCACATCTTATACGCAATATCTGTTGCTGTTAGACCTATAAATAAATGGGGAAACCAAGGAAATAGTGGTGGATTTGAAACTCCGCGTAGATTAATGAATAAACTTCTCTCTCTGATTTTCTCTCCCTCACTTTTCCATCACTGACCCCGACGGGTGTGCGATTCGGGGCTTCGTTCCGTGCCTGTCCTCACTACTTTTCCTTATGACTGTAAAACACAAATCCCGGAAAACCCAACCCAGAAATGTTTTTTTAACTCACAGAATAACAATTTATGAGTTCCTTTTTTCAGTTTCAACAGACAAGAATCCTTTTTTTACGCCCTTGTATCTCATTTTCGAGGTATTCAGTTTTTTAACCCCACCGCAGTTAAACCTTCTCTTAACTATGCATACGTGAATTGCAAGGACGGTTTGGCTTATCGATTTAGTGCATCTGATAATTTTTTCAAAAGCATTAAACGCCAAAAGTCTGAAAAAATTGTGGTCATAGGTGAATTGTAACCGAGGTCATTAGTTTTGATTTTGATATTACTTTAGAAAGCAATCAATATCTGGTTTTCATTCATTCCGTATGGCAAAAACTACTGGCAGTCATACATTGAATAAAGAACTCATTATAGTATGTGAATGAACGACTACTTTTTTCTGTGACCCTTCTCTCTAAATTTCGGTAAAACCGTGTTTTTCTACTCTTTTGGTTGCGGGCTGAAAAACACAAATGATATGCCTCTGTTAAAGTGTCCTTCGGAGTAGGTGTCATAACTACGATTTCTTCTACTTATTCGATTCTCTATACCTTTGATTTCAAATGGAAAACAGTACAATCTGCTAGAGTCCCTATAGGAACTGAATCATTGTCCATTGCCCTCTAATATTGATTACCTCATCAATAATGCCTAACCTAATGCACTGAATTTCTAATTCACTCCACATTGTTAGCCTAGACCGGGTACCCAAATCCATTTGCGTTAGTAACTTACCTATAAGGACCTGGGATGCCAACTTAATTGACATCATCCTTTCTGGGCTACCGCTTGTATTTAGTGTTATGTAAGTCTATGAAAAATATTTCGTGACATACAGGCTTCTGTTTTCCTATCTAACCGAGATGGTGGTTAGACAATGGCCATTTTCTTAACAGATTTTTGAGCTCAGTATGCTAGTAGATAAGTAATTGCAGGAAATACAGCCCACCAAATGTTTCAGTTCTAAATAGTCGGATGATTCTGCTTTTGGAGGCGGTATTGTACTGCGGTGAAGATTCCCGAACCGTTTGTGTTTCCCATCTGAATTGAATGACACACTGTGTTCAATCACAAGTCATACAAGTTGTCCTTATTAAACCCACAAAGTGTAAAACAGTACGTTTAGCCACAGCAGAGGCGATTGGAATCCGTCTTCATATCCCCCCTCTCCGCTCTGTGTGTACTCAAAGTTCGCCCAGCCGAACTGTCGACAAAATGACACGTCGCGAACATCCATACAAATGTGAATTGACTCTTTAAAGAGAACCACATTCAAAGTAGGCAACAATTATGAGTTGAAGTTTAACACAGTCCAATTAGGATCCCAGATTTTTTGAAAATCCACCGGTAATTAGTTACATACTTCGTGTTTGTTTGGATTGGGAATGCATATGCAGCACTAAAAAGACATTGTCGGTCACTTTGCCTGTTCTCATTATGTTTCATGTGAAACTGTTAACGCGAGGTTCTCAAATCCGTAATCATCAGATTGGAAAAAAGCTGCAATGGAACAGATCGAGCCGGGGGCAGACGGTCTGCGCAAGACGTTTGGAAGTTCGCTCCGTATGGTTTCGTTCAGTTTCGAACACTCAACTCACCAGTCGTTTATTCCCCAATAGACTCTTCAAATTACGATGAAGTGAAATGTCTTTTTTTGTTTATTCAAAATGTTGTTTAGCAGATTTGAAGTTTTGTGTGTCGATTGTGAAAAGTTCAGTAGCCTCGGTGGGATTCGAACCCACACATGGACGCCGTCTACGCTTTAGACGCGCACGCTCTACCATCTGAGCTACGAGGCCACATCGATGGAACTGATCTTTTCACACTCAAATTAAAAATTCGTGACTGCGAATCCCAAAATGCCCGTTTACTCATTTTACATTGCAATAAAAGCAGTCAAATAGTAGGGCCCTAAACGTTAGTTTGAGTAAACAGGACGAAATGATCATCGCATATGACAGTGTACACAGCAAGCGTAAGTCAAATCTGTATTAGGACTATTTTCTGTTGAAAGTACACCCCTTTTGCTGGGCTGACACATCAGTTTTGTCAACTTCGCCTCCCGGCTTTCCTCCAATGTTTGTTCTTTTGTATCATTTCAGGCGATGGTGCATGGTCCACTTGGTCTGCCTGGAGCAGTTGCAGCTCCCAATGCGTTTCAGTCCCTGGGATTCGAACTCGTACTCGAAAATGTAATTCTCCAGCCCCGAGTAACAATGGGCGTCGTTGTACCGGTCTGGATTACATGCAGCTGAACTGTTTTGGTGAGAGTGTTCATTGTTGACGGCGTGGATCGCAGTGCACACGTTGTTTGAGTTTTAATCTATTTTGTCTTCAACAAACTAATAATTAGCCAGACCATTGCCCGACAAACATTGTATTCATGGTGGTTCAACCCGCTACTTGCATTTTTCGGGTTGACTTGAAAAATCACAACTACTTAATAACGATTTATGTTCTCCGTTTTGCCTCCCCAGCTTTTTGTTACAAATACAGTGGCCTATGGGCCCATATTGACCATTTTCTCCATAGTCTGTGGTAACCTTTCATCTGAAACTCCCCAGCTTCACGACAATCGATTGTACATTTTATCATATCAATCAAATTTTGAAATATTATTGATATCGTTATTAAACAAGTGAATTTGTGAGTTACTTTCCGAACACTGAAATCAGTTGAGCATATGTAAAACTTGAATCCTTGTAGCGATTCGTTTAATTCTTAATTTTGGATAAATTTTATCGGAAAGTCGAGTGGCTTGGCAGTCAGTTACGTCATCGAGTGAAATATACTCAACCATAAATAAGTATCAATGGTCAATTTTGAATCCAAATTAAAAGCTTTCAGTTCAATGGTCTATTGTGTACGTGAGTTGACTCAGAGCCTAGTAAGATGTTCAATCCTCGTTGTTAGATGGATGATGGAAGTGAAAGTTAATGTTGAAGACGAAGACAATCTCTGATTTCTTCCTGGTCTTACAATCAAGTGTTCTCCGTGAGCTGTAGTCCAATAATACAGTTGATGCGTTGTGTCGGATGGTCAGTATGCTCAACGAAGCCAGATGACAAAGTAGTATGATGGGAGCAAAATATGTGTGAGGGGGGATCATCTCGATGTATTCCGATCCCTTTTTTGACTTTAAAATTTGCCACTTTTCACCCTCATTAGTATTATTATTAGTGTTATTATTATATTCGTCTAATTCCAGACTGTATTCCAAACAACATACACAACATACGCATACAGTCAGCGCATGAGCCCATGTGAATTGTAGGGAAAACCGCACAGAAGTAACCGGTCATTGTTATTTCACTTGAATGTGGTTACGTGATCGTTGTATCCGATTATGCAATCCATGAAGTTTCTGCTTTGGAATCTGTTGAGCAATCAATTCAGCGTGGATTGGAAACCACTTCGATGAAATTTATGATCTATTTATAATGACTGCGATCTGCTGTTCAATTCGTGTGGTTGTGTTGTTCATACAGGAAGAAGGCCACAGAAGTGGCGATTCACTGATTGAAATAAACCGCTGGGATTAAATAAGATGCAAATCGATGTAGTATTCGTTAAACGGACATCAATCAATCGTCTTTCTTGTTCCCTGAACCACACGGCTTCCGCTTGAACAGTATGATCATTGACTGATCGATGCTGTTGGTCTGCTGTCCGGTATCCAGAAACCGGAACGCGTAGCCGTCTGACTGACGTAATCCCGGGGGGTTGACTCACCGCACACTGAAAAAGCCACGAACAGGAGCGGACGAAGAACAGAGCTTTGGAGACAATGTTTCGTGGGGATAGCGACCTGGCAACGCGGATGTAGAATTACTCATCGGTGAGGCAATCTTACAGCCATTTCAGCATGGGCTGTCACACCTAATCCAAGGCTAGTTAGTTTCTCTGTGAGAATACTGCGATGATTTAGTCAAAGGACTTGCTGACGTCCATAAGGATAATGGCGATTTTGTGTCTTAGTGTCTTGTTCTCATTCCAGCATTCGAGAGCCAGGAGTATGAGAAACCGGGGATTAAACCGCGTCGTTAGGGCCACTGATGACCACGGTACACCAAATGCTGTCGAAAACGTGCAACCACTAGTTGTTCCACCATTTTGCCCATTATGCTAGTTAGCCTGAATGGCCAGTAGTTGCCAGAGTCATTATTGTCTCCAATTTTGGATATTGATACAATGATAACGTCATTTCACTGTCACGGTTAACGTCTTTCGGGGCAAGACAATTTGGACATATTGCAAGTTTGTCTGCCAACTCCCTCAGGATAACCGGTGCATATTATCAGATTCAGGTGACTGGTTGACCTTCAGCCGACACAGCTCACATGCAAACTCCTATGCAATTGACTTATCTACCATGCACGTTTATAATATATAGATGATTCTGTACTAGGCCAAGTCGCTTTCTATCCAGCAGACTTCCATGCATTTTCCTACAATTTATCGGAAATTCACACATGTTCTTCCTAATCCGGAGTTATCTTGTACCCAACTGTGCCTTGGTCGTTCAATATTCAATCCTATGCTAGAGAAATGATACTCTCATCTCTGCGGCAAATCAAATGCGAACAATTTCGATCGCCGGAAAAACAAAAGTTTTAGAATCTAGCGCATAGCCCTGTCAATCATCACTCATGTTTCTCCAGTTCTGCTCGTCATGTATTGTGCGAGAACAACAATTTACATTTCAGTAAAAGGTTGTATGAATCAACCATCACACTGGATATACTACCCAAAAAAGAGATTGAATCACAGATACCATAAAACTAAGTTGTTTCAAGCTTAGGTTACATTTCAGTTACTGTGTTATTTCTCTCTCTCCCTCTCTCTCTCTCTCTCTGAACAAGTGCACACACAAGATTCCTTACAGGTGAAATTCGGCAAGCGTTTCTACTAGATGGTATGTGACATAATTCAGAATGCCGGATCAGGTGGGAATGACAGAGAACCATCAATCTCTTCCGCAAAATTCACGCAAGAAGTTATGTGATGATCTGAAAGTTTCATAACTAACTGACTCACGATGATTGGAGAGACTCAACTGGTAATCGTTAGACAGAGGGGAGGATTGAAATTTCAGGATCTCGTTTAAGTAGCCGGGGGGGGGTCGGAAATCTCACAGTAGAACATACATCCTCCTGTGCAAAGCTCGCTCATGGAGGTCTTATAAGACCTCGCTATAGCGACCGGTAGCATCTCTATTCATTCACCCATTTTCCGAGCCCATTCCTCTTCTCTCTCTCGTTTCCGGTATAGTCAATCGCATGTTAACCTCCAGAAAGAATTGCTTGTTCTGTATCTCGCATGTTCTAAAATGCGACGGTAGAGAGAGAAAGTTATCGGTGAGCTCCGTTTGAAGCCTGATGTTTAATTTATTTGTATTCCTCCTTCTCTGTTCGAAACTGTTTTATTCATCATGCTTTTTGACGGTTAGTGTTTATTTTTAGCTACGGAGGTCACAATAAGAGAAAAACATTTAGGTTCAGTTTCTCGAGAATTAACTCGGGACCGTAATTCACGTGTCCACTAATTTGACCTTCAGATGCGATCGATAATAAATAATACTTCGGCGTTCAAAACTAGATCACATTTTTGGCTGGATAGTATTAGTGGTATCCAGAGGTGTACATCCCCATGGGTATTAGTCTGTCACGAATTGCTTCAAAACTCAAACTACCTCACGGTGCTCATAAACCTGCAATTAAAGTTCTCAGTTTATCTAGCGACTCCACAACACCAATCATCAAATGCCAAAAGCACAGTCTGGTCCCGAGAGCCACAATTAATCGTGAACAATTCACAATCCTCCCGGCAGTATGCGATCCACCGCCCAGAACTGTGAAATCGAATCCGAAACCAATTTTGTTCGGTGATCATGATTCCGAAGTGGAGTCGATAGCATTGGAATCAACAAGAATTCAGTTGGCTGGTGATTCAATCAGTGGGTCTCTACTTCATCCCGATAAATGTTCACCGCCATTCAAACCGGAACCGCTGACCTATCAGCTTCGACTTAAACTTTTGGAAAGTGAAATGACTCGCCTGATGTTCTTGGATCTGTACGATTTGGATTTGCAAAGTCTGTCAGAGGAGGAATTCATTCACTGGTGTGAAAAAGCCGAAATGCCTCAAACAATGACGATGTACAAAGCATTTAAACAGGACGCAACAAACTACGCGACAAAACGTCACTTGACAGCCCTGGAAAATCGGTTCGACATCCAGGTCACGCTGGGTGATTGTTTGCCCCTGTACGAGTTCAATTCAGTCAGCACTAAAAGTCAACATTTCAGTCCGGGTCGATTGGGACGGGATCTGACGATCTACGGAAAACTGCAGAGCCGAATTGTTGCGGCTGTCAATTATTTAGGGGCTATACTGAATCAACTGCAGCGTGATCAACTCATCTTACCAAACAGTCACTTATTCGCTCTTTCCACGGAAGTGAGTTTGCACAAATGGATTCTGCCCCGTGCACCGGGTTCGGAAAGCCGCCTTCTTCAGTTAAGAAGACATGCCACGCGACCATCTTTGACCGGTCCATATTAGTATCAAATGAGTTCTGGCTTGCAGAATTCTGTTTTATTTTAAATGGGTTTTATCTCTGCGTTTTATGTTTTCATTATGATTTATTTAATATTATTCGTTTTTATGATAATATCATATTCCGTTTCCGTAAGTGTGATAGAATTTTTTATCAGTCGGAATAGGCCATCAATTATGATAAGATAATAGACCCGCGGTTCTTGACTACCGGGAGCGAAGTCCAGTTTGGGCAGAATTACCAACTATTGATTTCTGTGTTTGAAAATATCAAAGCGTAGATAATTCACTTTTTCTTTGGAAGCGTTCACTTGGGTTAAGGGGATACGGATCAGCGGTCTCCAACCACCAGATACCCGAGTTTGACAGCGAGACCAGAAAAGCTAGGCCGAGAGTAGACGTGAGGGGGAGAATAGGATAGTGTCGTTAGCATATAAATGCAAGCGCATAACCCTGTACAATGCAACAGCTGGGATATCGTCTGAGCATTTCATTGGATAGACATCTAGAGAAAAAAGTGTTTGCCGAGAGAGACATTTGTTGCTTGAAGACTGAAGATGAGCTCATCATCACATGGTATAAAGAACGGAAAGGTGTCACCAGAGAACTGGATTGCGTTAGGCCTCAAGTTGGAGTGACCTAATCCGTGAATAGGAACACGGGGTAATGTGGTTGAAAATCGGTAACGATGGCATCTACCCAATTTCTAGCCCACGTGTTTTCTGTATCTTTATCCTGTTGCGGCTCCCAAGATTTTACGTTTTCTTGTTACCCCTGAGGAATAGAAACAAAACCAACCTGGGAGGGGGGAAGGTGAATACAATTGAGTTGTGTGTGAATCACAGTCATGATCGCTTCATACCAAGTAAACGCGCCGACGAGATGTTCACTTCTATCAATGGTGACCATGTCACTACTTTACGCGAAGCAGATGTTTTCCCTAGAGATGCATACAGATTCCTTTTAGGTGGCTCTCGTAGCGATGAACATCAGCTCGATTTGGCAACTGAGTATCTGAATGATAGCCCCTGGGGGTGTCGGACCAACATTGACTTTCAATGACCTTGTCTTACACTGGCCCATTATTTTTCAGGCCAACCTCCAGTTGTCTTAGCTCTGGTAATAGCTCCTTAAGAAAATCGAATGATTTTGCTCAGGCAGTCTAAAACTTATGGGTCTGCCAAAGAATTATATGCCAATTGGCCTATATCGTATCATAAGTGATAGATCATATTTGATCGTAGTACGACAGTTCACTTTACAAACCTCTACTTTTCACTTCACGCTGCAGTTTTCTGTGAGGGAAGCTTCAGGGAAGAAGTGAGAGCAGCGAGTAGTACCTGAAAAAAACATTAGAAAGGTCAACCAAATTTGCTAAGGTATCGAATAAATGCATGAGCTCCATTGTTTGTGATACTCAGCGATATACCCCACAACTTGCACACAGACGAGTTTGATATATTATGGTAATAATAACAATAACAATTATTATTATTACAATCATTATAATGAACTAGTGTATCCAGTGTGTGCATGCTGACACATCTTCATATTAGAATTTTGACCATATTCCGGTCTCACGAAAGGATAAATACTCCGAATACGAAGAGAAATCTCGGACTTGGAGTTATTGAAATAAATCTAGAAGATAGTAGCCCGTTTACGATGTTCAGAAACCCTGACTATCGATGCCCGCCTTTCGATTGGCTGTGCTACACTTACACGCTTCCCCAAATTTGGAATTTTTACATTTTCAATCCTTATCATTTATCCTTCATCTCAAACATGCCAGAAAAACTTTTGATAGTTTATCGGCTTGTGCGACCCCAGGTTCTCACTGTACAGCTTGCACAACAATAAAAAACGTAAGCACGCAGGCTGGCAAATTACCCCGGCATTATACCTCTCCCACCAAGACGAATGCTCGTCATTAGGCGGCAATAACATTCAATCACTGTTTCCAAAATTGCCGCATTTGACTATCATCCTCCGCTCAAGAATTCATATGAACATCTGCGTGGTCCGTGTGCAACATTCCTAATTGAATAACTATATAGACGACACTCTAGCGCAGTTGAACAGATTTTAAGTTCACCGTCAGAATCTTGGGATCGGAGAAAGGAGAAGTGTTTTGCAGGGTATTGCCAATGTTTTCTGGTGTGGCCAGTCCAATGCCATTTCTCAGTACTGATCGAGAGGTATTGAATGTTTCATCATGAAACCTCACCCAAGAATTTCCCGTTTTACTCACAATTCTCATTAACTTGTACAGAGCATATTGCTGTGCGCAATCAGATCGTGTCATTATTTGACTCATTTATGCTTTTACTGTAAGGTGAAACAAACAAATCGTATCACTTCTCAATGAATCTCTTGGAAAAGCTTCTTCTTCTTCTCAACCTTAGTCCACTGAACTTCTCCATTTTCCTTTCGAATCCACTTTCAACTTTCCTTTCNCCCCCCCCCCTATTCACTCAAACAATTAATACCACTTTTAATTTCCTCAATTTTGTACGGAAGGATAAACTCTCAACCACAAATAACACTGTGAAAACAACGGGAACGTGCATAAAAGTCACATAATGCTTTAGCTGTTAGGCACTGATCAAGCCTTATCAATACCGAAATAGAGAGATTAGACGTATTACTATCCGGCTGAATAATGAGAACTAAAAAGAGCAAACCCCTGTGGCAAAGTATCAGGTTTCTTTGTAAGAAGAATAAGTCAAGTTCGGAGGAGGATTTTTGGCGATCCCTGTTCAGCATTCCTACGCCAGTCGTCGGACATTCTTCTTACCTACTGGTTACACAAAATTTGTAATGTGAAACCTTTCTCAGATTGTGATGTGGTAGTTATAATTCCTCCGGCCCAGATGGCATTTCTCTGGTACTATCAAAAATTGGTGCCTGTCCCTAGCTGAGGCAATCACCTCCATTGCAAATGAATTGCTTTACACATCTACTTGCCCAAGCGGTCGGAAGCTGGTCACAATCATAGCTGTTCCCAAAGCATCTGAATCTTTTGTCTTGGTACAAACATTTTCTTCCCACAGCATTAGCCTCTGCAGTCCTTAAGTTGATCGAAAGCCTATTCTCAGACGTCTTCAGCAGTCCATAAACAATTTGCTTACAAACCTAACAGGTTCACTTAGGATGCAGTTTCAACTATGAACCGTTCTATAACTAATTCTGTTCGGATATTCCTCAAAATCCGATTCCAGTTTTTACAAACACAAACCATAAGCTTTCTTGAGCCGGTTTCGATTGCTGTCTCACTTGGATGAAAGAATAAAGGGATGATTGAAATGTTAAAATCAGTGTCTATGCGAAAAAAAATTCACGAAGGTTGCAAAGAAAGTAAGACGCATGAACGCCACTGTTTACGACACACCCCTACCCATGTCTCTAACCGTTGATTACAATGATCCCGAGGACCCCATCTTGGGAGCTTAACGCGACCTATATGACCTATATGACTGAATCTCTTGGTAAGAGTTTTTACACACTGATGCCGGATCTTGAGCTGATCATTGTTTTCTCGTTTCCACCCAATATTACCTAACTCAGTAGACAGCATACGCCTTAGCCATCTAACGGTTGACATGCGCAACACATAAGCCAACGAACGTCGCTTATGGTGGTCAACCCCCTGCTCCAGAGGGCGACCGCGATTGCCTAAAACTGTTTGCCCAACCTCGGCATTGTTTGTCCGGTTTTCCTGCCAGATGCATGAAATGCGGCGTAGAAAGCGGTGTTCTACCACTCACAGTCCACGTTATCTTATTTATGTAATGACCAAATCTCCTCGTCGTATAGTAGAACTGACCAAACTGCTGCAGCATGTACTCAACCCTGCACAGGCAGCCGGATGTTGCGACGGCGTCAAGGATATCTTAAGTTGGTATGCGATTTCATTCCTCGATCAATGATGTTATAGGAACTGAAATTGTTTGAAGGCTTCAAGCATTTGTAAGCTTAGTTATCCAACTACTTTACTGAAGATGCACAAACCACTAGACTTGAAAAGATTTCATGTAAACCCTTAGCCAAAACCTCCGGAGGTCTGTCCCCGTACTTATTTTCCAAGTTCTTCTGTGATGTCCCTTGTATTTCTACTGTACGTGTTTTATAATATGCAGATAATTTTGTGCTGTACCAACCCAGTTATTTTTCCTGCGATCGAAGCTTCCTTACAGATAATCTATCTCAAATTCAGTTATTCACATCCCAATCGGGACTAAGTGTGTTGAACGTTTATGTAGTTTTGCGCTCTTCACATCCGACAGACTCCGCTGGTTGGGAAACATGTTGCGCATGTTACCAAATAGATTGCTACAGTGCGCGATGTGTAGCGAAGCCGGTAGTTGATCGAAAAAAGGCCAAGGGTGGTCAAACTGAGACTCAATCATATGGGCCGCGTTAGGTGCCCTGGATGGGGATCTCAAGGTAATGGCAACCGGCAGTTAGAGATATTAAGTGACGCGACTGAGTGTCACGAACAGCGGCGCTCGTGCATCTGGTCATTATTCTTGCAACCCGTCTACATGAATTCGATCTTCTGTTTGACTCTGCCTTCAACATTCCAATCTTCATTGTGCTGTTATCCAAATGGGCAGCAACCGAAAACGGCGCACGAAAGTACATAGTTAATGACTGTAAAAACTTAACTGAACAGAACAGTGTTTATCCTTTAGACGGGACAAACTCAGTCGAATATTTGGACATAACTATCGATAGAAGTCTTTGCTGGTCAACCCACATCCATAAGTGCATTGGTATACTGTGACACCTATCATTCCAAATACGAAAGCTCATGCAATTTCACACATCCCGATCAATTATTTCTACTTTGGTGTATCAGTGTTCTACCTATCTTACTTTATTGTTTCCGTTATTTTCCTGGTTTACTTAAACAGGATTTACGCCGCGGTATAACGATTATTGGTCGCATTTTTTCTATTCATATGAATAAGTTCGTTGTGAAACTTTCAGTATCATACAATTTCCTGTGTGAAATTTGCGCAGAGAATTCACATATCTGGACTACCGATGGCAAGCATAAGTGACGTGCCTTCATTCCCATCTCTCGAAACACTGAATTCTAACAAATACCCTCGCGTATAAACGTTTACCGAAATTCACCCAAATCCTATTCTACACGTTTAACTCAGAAACAAGATGGGGTAACAGTTGAACTTTGTCCAAACCTTATACTAGGAAATATCCATCACGACGAGACTGCACTTTGACGCCTGGAAGGTCGAAGGGTAGAGGTCAGACAAAGTGAGTCTCCTGGTCCTCCAGGTTGGGGGTTCGACTAGAATTTGTGTTTCAATCGGTAAAAAAATAGTAGAAGAGTAATCAATCCAAGTGAATGGGCCTCCACTTCGCTTCACCCGCTGCCTTGCGGGATTTTGTCAGAACTAGGCTTTGGTTGAGAACCCTAATCGTTCTCCTGCTTAGCGGCTGGACACCCTAGCAGCACCTATCCATCAAACCCCGATGCATATGCACTGCGAGTTCGGCAGCGATCAGGGAAGTTCGCTTCTCTGTATTTCGCTGTACGGTGATGATGATGCGTTGAAGCAACTGATCAAACACCACAGACCAAGACAGTAGGGGATATGTGTTACGCATATCACCAGAGAAGCCTCTTGTGTGTAAGATGCTTGCCGAGTTCAAGGGTGATCAGGTGATAGCCTGGTGACACCCAAGCCGAATCGAATCCTGATTGGATGACCAAGGCGAATCAAATAGCTGTCGTCCGATCGATCAACCTGAGTGTCAAGATCGCGATCTGATTGGTGCGTCATCACGTCTTTTTCTCGTACGCCCAATTTACCACACATCAACAATACACTATGAGTGTCGTTTCTCAGCCGTGTTCTCCAATTGTTGGGGCCTAGACAAGAGGCGCACGTATTGGCATAAGACTTAACAGTTGGCATAAATGCATGGGAATCAGGGGACTCGGTGAAGTAGGTCACGTCAAGTGTATTTCAATAGAGGACGTCGGAACCAGACATTCACAGTTTGACACAAGATCAAGTGTGGCAAAACGGTGAAATCGGTGCACTCACTCACTTACCAATGCAAATTTGGCTTATCCACATCTATTATTTGATTTCGCCAATGCTCTTATCAGTGGCCAACCAAATGGGGCAGCCAAAAGGCAACCACCAGCATGATCGCGTATTGGAAGTGTAAGTGTATAGGAGTTGCACAAACCGCAATTGACGTACACACGTCTAGACAACATGGATGAAATTCCTTCTAGCCTCAAAAGACATGGAAACAGATATCATATTTTTTCTTTTTTTCATGCCGAGCAAGAATGGAGTTGACGGCGAGAGAAAGAAATCACGATCACAGTGTGAAAATTTACAAAAAAATAGACACAAATGTCTGCAATTGGGACTGGGTCGTACAGCACTGCCACAGGGGAAAGCTTCGACTGGGGCTGGGGGTGAAATCAGGACTGATCGCGGGATACAATCGAATGCAGAAGNGTGTGTACAATTATGCACGGTAGACAGTACGTGAGTTTGGGGAGGTGGGAAAATAGACTCGATCAGTTCGATTCCATTCTGAGTTTGGCCGAGCACCAAAGAAGGGAAAGGCAATACCGGGATAATCGGAAGAACCTACCCTCAGTGGTGATGCGAACTGCATACGACACTGTGGTAAGCTGAATGTAGAAAAAAACCTCGTCGAGGTGAGATGAACAGATGGAACGAAGAAACACACACAACCAGAGGATCAGCACGGATTGTTTGGGGCTGAAAAGTGGAGGGGAGAACAGCCGACCGTTGCGAAAATGCGGGCAACTAACCGTTTTATCCGATACACGTGGATGGAGCAGGGATGGGTACTGTGAGGATTAGAACCAATTAAACAGAGGTTTCTTATAGTAGCGCAGATTGAATTGTTCCTCATGTTCGTTCGTGTCCCCCTCATCCTGTGGTGCGGCTTGGCTGGTGCTTGCCTGGTCAGCTGTATCTGATGGAGCTTTTCTAGATGTTTTGCTGTGGGAGACTGGGAGCGCCACCAAACCTTGATGCATTGATTCATCAAAGGCAGAATCGACCCCCGTGTCATTCTCACCGATAGCCAAATCGCCGGCACTCAAACAACCGGGACTGGGGTTTCGTTGATCCAAATCCGAAACAGAAACTGTCGGCGAGGATGGTGCGGAACAGACCAGCATACCTGTGGAGGGACGCTGAGATGAGCGGCGGCCGGTGGCACCCATCAGTCCCTGTTGGAACCGATCCGTCATGCGTTGTTGAGCTAGGCCAGCAGCCAGACGTTGATGTGGCCATCGCGGACGAGGTCGACGCTTTGGCACATGACGTTCCAAAGTTAATACAGGCATGCGGACCAATTCCTGGGGGCTCTTTGAGTCACGCAGTGCAGCAACCAAATTAATAATCTATGGGACGAAATGATGATGAAAGATTTCATTATGGCGAGCAGGAATTTTTCCAAAGGTAAAAGAAAAAGCACCTGTATTTACACAAGCGGATAAGTGTCATCAGGAATATTGTATTGAGGATAACGTAAAATTGGACAACGAACCAAGTCTGTGTAACCCGATACGCAACTTTATTTACAGCTAAGACGTTTGGCCAGGATGGCAAAAACAGGCACTACGCAATGACCACACAGTGAACGAGTAACTTCCAGTCTTCGTTGAAACTCGGGACGAAGAAGCAGGTTGAGCACCACGCATGGTTAACTGTTCACACACAGAAAACCAGTCCGTTATCCTAAGTATGCATCCATAAGGTTTTTTATTACACACTTTGGTGTGATGAACAGCAGCCGGGGAAAGTCCCATAGTCACGAGGACCTGCTATTCAGTGATGGAAACC
>UZAN01041539.1:8572-33381 GCA_900618425.1 Echinostoma caproni
ACAGTTATAAAGAAAAAATACAGTGAGCGTCTTGAACAGGTATGCCTATCCAATTCATGTGAAATACAATACATGTGTTAAATAAATTGAAGATTGTCAGTATCAACGTTGTGTAAATTAGACGAAGAGAGGTATGAGTGGTTAAGGTTCGTCGATTTACCATTTGGTCAACGTGATTCTCACATCGCGATGCTCTTACAGCTATTTCGTTTTTGGACGAGAAATGCCTGCTAAGTGTTGACAATCATTGCGAAAGGATTGCCCGTTTCACATCATTCCGATCCCAGATCATCTTCACCTGCCCATCTTTCATAAACAGGGTGTCTTCTGTCTAATTGGGTTCACAGAGTTGTACGCTGTTCTATAGTGGAGAGCGCTAGCTGATTAGAGACCCCCGCGTTCTTGAGCACTGCCGTTGATTGTCTGCTCGCTTTTGTATTGATCATTTACCCAATGTACTCACAATTGACCACCAAATTGGTAGCTGACCCCCCGTGTGCTGCCTGCGGTCTCGTTCTGTGGCATGCGACCCTGTTACTGCTCGAACTCTGCCCTAGACAAACTGGCTTCCACTTCACTCCCATGGCACTAATACACAACAATATTCAGGTGAACGGGTTAGATTTCAGTGTATGCATTGCTTCCACCTAGTAAAGTCCTATGTTTCTTATTCACACGAACTCGAAAATACATTGCCCCGTAAGGTTTGACATAAAGCGCTCCTGGTATATCGTGGCGAAACGGAATGCTGGACTGTTTATCTCCAGCTGCTGTTTACTGCTATCTCCAGTCTTTCGGTCGGCTATCGGTATCTATGTCGATATCCTATACTGTTTACTGACACATATGTGAATGATGCAATGAATATATACAAACAATCAGCCACCCGAAACAGACAGGGCATAGACTCGGGTACAGGTAAATTTGCCCTAAGCATAGTGCTGTTCATTTGTGATAATCGACAGATCCCATTTTTTATGCAATATGGAGGCGGACACTTGGGCTATGATCTGTGAGACACTGGACTACATGGTGCCACTGCAAAATATCAATCTTGCTCGCCCTTCACTTCGCGGCTTTACTTGCATCAGGTACTACCGAACTGAGTTTGACCTTGATATGAACTGTGTATCAAATTACCGCTTGGCAAAGAATGGTTGTACACGTCTATAGGTTCGAACAACAACTAACTATTTATTTTATCCATGTTCAAACGATATTGGACTGGGTTAACAAAATTAACTTCGTATTTACTTAATGGCATCACTCTTTCTAGTTTCGAAAAATGAATATGGAAGGAAAATTGAATAGCCAGGGAAAGAGCAGGATTGTGGTGGTGACAATTATCAATCGGTTTCGGCCACGCAGCCCATGTGCTTACATTTATCCATCTGAGCTGCACCGTTAGAAAGAGAGATTGTTGCAAGAGGTCGAGGGTTTCGTTGTCTCGACGGCAAAAGCGATCGTCGTTCTACTATAGCCTTCGTTCTGTGCTAAGAAAGAAGTTGTAAAATCATCACACCATCGATGTTTGGTCCTGTGACGTAATCCCAATCCACTTACCCGATATAG
Source organism: Echinostoma caproni (assembly GCA_900618425.1). Classification (NCBI taxonomy): domain Eukaryota; kingdom Metazoa; phylum Platyhelminthes; class Trematoda; order Plagiorchiida; family Echinostomatidae; genus Echinostoma; species Echinostoma caproni. The sequence continues at coordinate 10,145 of UZAN01041539.1, forward strand.
TTTGCGCATCAACGGATTAATCTTAGACAAATTATTCACATGACACCTTGACACCAGCAGTTTACTTACGTCCTAGCCATGCTTAAATGAACTGATCTGTGAACTTAGCTCCTCACTTAAAGCAAAAGTTAACTAATTACGTGCTTCGAGGGTGCCTCTGTTACTGCTGCGACCAACCTTAGTGGTCATGACCAGTTAGCATTTCACACAAATTTGCAGTAGTGTTGGCTAAAACATTACGTTATCCAGGTCACAAGACACTGACTTTGTCAATCACTTTTTCCTAACCGACAGATTCTCCGACATGGAGAACAATACCCAGAAAGTAAATATATTTCTTTCTTATAGATTATCTAACTGGTCTCATAACTTCGGTGCTTAATACTGTATTCAACCTACCTGGAAAATCGTTTTTCAAATTAAAAACATTGGCATTCCTTCCTTCCATAAGAAATGTCATAGGTAGAACGAAAATATGGTTATTTGTTCAGCAGCATCAATTTAACTGATCCGACTCAGCCGATGATGATGATTTTGAAAAGAATCGGCAAAGTCCGAAATAAAATGGACGGATGGTATTAATTTTCTTTCAGGGTGTAAGGACATTTAAAAGCTCTAGACTTTTCGTTCGGAATTAGAAGTCGAGTGCCTGGAGGTTAAGCTTAACATGCTTTACGGAAGTCCACATCGGCGAAGTGGTTTGTCTTTGGGAACTTTGATTGGAGCCCTCGACTCGAAAGGCTGACCCGGAGGCAACGGGAATGTTCAGGTTTTTCTTTGGGAACCCCAACCGGTCCGATCAACTCTTACCTATTATCCAATATGGCGGAAACACTTGCATTTGCACTTCTACAGACATTTCACGTAAGGCCTCAGGGTTTTGATTTTGTTTCTTGTTCGCTTTTGCTTTAATTATCTGTGTGCTGCTCGGGATCGGCCCTTAGCTCAATGCGTCTGATGAGATAGCACCTTATTTTCTGGGAGCTGCCCCGCCTACGACGTCGGCAGATGTCCAATGAAAATCGAGGATTTCTCTCACCGTCAGAAAGGAGTTCTCACGTACCCTTCTTCTACGTCCATCTGACGGGATTTCTCGATAATTAAACTGCTCGACCCCGTGCTTATTCCCTAGAGTGACATTTTCAGTGGGGAAAGTTGATAGAGTAAAAGTCAATCGGTGCCAATTATCTGATTTTGGGAGACAGCTTTATCTGGCCTCTACCCATTGATTGGATTCGCAGCTGTGAACGTCTGACCACCGTTGCTCGCTGGGTCATGAGAGCGCGAAAAGCATCACAATATTTCAGAGTGCGGTCTCCTAGTAATGCTGTGCGAAGACCACTATCTGTCCTGCCTTGCTCGATTGTGGTGTGCCAACCGGATGCGGAGTTTTAGGAAATTTTGATCATGCACTGGAGGGTTTGACCTTAATACAATAACATGTTCCGACAAGTCCCAGTGAGGAAAACGGTAAGCATTGGAAAAATAAAATTATACATTTACTAAATGAGAAAAAAATGAATGTGACAGATTTTCCAAGTAATGGTATTGGTTCGGCTGACAAAGATACGAGCAAAATAAGGGATGATGCTGTTTTTGTATGTGTTGGTGCGTGCACAAAGAATCCTAAATTTGGAACGCGTACTGAGATGAGACACCGATTTATTGAGATTAGACAGCATATAGCTGATAGATCTATCGCATGAATCAAACTGCTTGCTCATGTTAAAATCGGTCAAAACGGTCTGTGAAATGCCGCTGCAACAGAAAAGAAGTTTAAGATATGTGTAAAAGATATCCTTTAGATCAGGAAAATATACGGGGGAAGAGTACAACCAATGTAGAGGAATGCATGCAGTCACAAATTTAAGAATTACATTTGGGGAAACACTGAGCTTTTTAAGCCTAAACGCGTAGAAGGAGAGCCCACGAACCCTAATGTAAATGGATCAAGAAATATTGCGTGACAAAGTAATTCCAAAATATTTCACAGAGTTAACTTTGGGGGTGGTATTACTGATTACTGCAAGGGGTTTGATGATGCGTGCCTGTTTTAAGGCTAAAAGAAACATTTATCGACACTGAGCATTAAAGAACGGGGTGTAGATGAAAAATTTTATTTAGACAATCTTGAAGTTGACAGAAACAATCAGGATCAGTTGAGGGACAACCGACCACTAGGTCATCAGCATAATAGCACGCAATAAAGCTGGGAGGGATGGGAAGGTCGTTAATGTGTAAAAAGAAATGGAGACGAGGTAGCACCCTGAAAAGCCCCAGAGTGAACTTCTACCAGGGGTGAAGGTTTACCGTTACAAAAAGTGTATTGCGTCCTATGTGAGAAGTAATTGATCAGTACATTCAACAAATCAGGCGCCAAATCACAATCCGAAAGACGTTGAGTGAGAATGCCTCGGTCAAGTGATTCGAAAGCATTGGCCTAATTAAGAAAAAATCAAACGATAGATGCCGGACATCATTCCCGTGCCACTACCGTTATCACTACTTCATCCGAACGGGCAGCGGGACAGACAGCAGTCAAAAGAGCTATGCGTAAGTGCTAGGCTAATTGTTGTCAGACCTGATCGTTTGAGGTCGAGCGTCAGTGATGCGCAGAAGTAGGAAGGGTCTTGAAACCTCAATGATTTTCTTCACTGTCATGGCAAATGCCTAATGTTGATTTCCATCAGTTTTATCTATGATTAACGTGAGTTGCATTCGCCTTGAACCGTAAATCGATGAAAGCAGTCTTCTTATGGTAGGAGAGACTTTAAACGGATGGGTGATTCACTGATGAATAAGTGTATAAGAAGGACTTGAGTAGATGAAGCGAAAGTCACGTTCCAGAAAAATTCTACACACTTGGGGAAGCGAATTTCACACAGAAATAGGATGTTTTGTAGCAAACAGGTGAATAGAATTTATATTTCGACGTTGAACAAACTGATAGGTATTCAATTAATAACGAGGTAACATTTTTTATTCAAGGTAGACACAGTTGATTATATATGTAGAATGGATCAACCGAGATCTATAGAAAACTCACTCAGTTTATAATTTGTTTCTGTATAATACATCAACCGAAGTCCATGTTCCAACCGGAGTTCCAAATTCAGTCTCCTTGAATTAAATTTTACCTTCGAAGTGAAACTTTGGTAATGAATGATAAGAATATATACGTTTCGTGTTTACGGTATGAGAGTGAGTAGATTTCATTCCAATCAGTAAATCAGATTGTGAAATTCAAGACAACTTACAAGTCATATTTAAAACGTCTTTTTACTTATTGCTTGCCGATGAGGCCTTCTATGGTTCATTTGTCCTCAAGTCAGTCAATCGGAATTCACAGTCGGTATTAGACAATTGAATCGTAACTGAGATCGTGTGTAATGATCACGGTATTTCTGGAGCACCGAAGTTATCAATGCATGTACATTGCATACTACGTGCTTAAGCTGCTCGTAGAGAGGGGATTCACTCCACAAAGCGAGAAACTCTTCTTACAGTTTGATTGATCATATCACAACTGTTTCCATAAAATCAATGGAATGTAATTTATCGTCTCGACACTCTTTTCTTCTAGATTCTGTCCCACAAAACAATTTTTCGATTCCATTTTGTTTTCAATTTTCAATTGATGTATTCTCAAAAAGCTAAGGTATAAAGAATAAAACAAATAGATAATTTAATTGGTTGAATTGATCATTCTCGTTATTCCATGACCTTAATCTCCCAGTAAACCCTAGTCACGTAAGATTTACGGGCCTGTTCACAGTGCTTCATTGAACCGCAGATTGAATGCTAGTGCTCCACTAACTGTTCATTCGTACGAGCCAGTGTGCATTCAGCATGTTCGAACGATCGCCTTTTTGTTGATCGCCACCTATATCAATGCTTATTTTTATTTAATCGGTGAAACAACGGTTTCTTGTCGTCAGAGTCTCATACAAGACTGGCTGGTATCATATGTCACTGGATTACTTTGGTAAAAGATGAATCAATGACTTTTACGCTCCGCAAGAACGTTGTAGATAGTCCCTGAGGGCCACAGTCTTTAGCAGCTTGATGAGGCGTTACATATTATTAATTATTATTAGTAGAATAAAAAATTGGTGGCATTCTCAATGCAGTAACTGTTACAGTTACAGTTACTGCTTTGAAAATGACACCTCGATTGGTGATGAAACGTTTGCAATACAGTTGCCAAGCTCGGCGAACAACTGAACACCAAGTTATACTACCCGAGCTACAAAAACAACAATCGACACCGTTGTTTACAAAACTCTCATATATAGAGAGAGATAGATTGATTGATTGATACAAGCGTTCACGAAATTCATCGTTAACATCCGCCGCTGATGATCACTTTTCAGGCAAATCTAAGTTTCATCGGACAGCTCACAAGCGGATGCTATCTGTTGACCATTGGTTTGAATTCCCACCCACATATTCTTTGGCTGCCTCAACTTGATTAGCGTAACAAGATGGCTATAAGTTTCCAATATTTGCAGCTCGGCCTCTCCTATCTGCAAGGTCGTATGAAGCTTTTTCATGGAGATCAAAACGGATCCAGTATCAAACTAGAGATTTATTCATTCTGCTTATGTAGGTATACATATGCAGTCAGATTATGCGTTGAATTATTCGGGAGTAGTATGAGAACGAGGTCCGTGCGCATTGCTGTGGGGGAGTCTAATGCATGTGGAGAAAAATCCAACACGATGTCTCGCCTAACAGTTTTTCGACAATACTGCATTTTCCCGCGTCTTTCCTCTGGTGTCGATCCTTTGCTATAAATCAAGTTTATTGCATTTTGGATTACTGCCTATATCATAATCGGAATAATATGGAAGAAAAACATTTACCTGGGCGTGGCAATGCTATTTTTGTTCTCTCTCTAGCCGTAATGGTTCCTTGAGCTTGATGTGGAGCATCCAGTCGCTGCTAGTTCAAATGAACCGCAGTATCCTCTCTACTGTCTTTGGGTTAGCAGGCTTTGCCAAATGTCCGTTGGTTGTTTTAATCTTTCATGAATCAATGCAATATTGTCAAAACGACACTAAAACTCAGACTATATCTATTGTTTTCCTAACCGAGAGTGAGGATTTCGATCAGTTTCGTTCGTGCGAGAGGAAGTATGCACTTGGGGGTCAACCTGGTACTGGACAAGATTATTAGTCTTATTGTTTGCTCATTATTTGGACATCAACGTTATGCCTGTATCGTCAAAAGTATATTGAAAACGTTGTTTTAAAAAAAACTTAGTACAGTGAGTAAAAGCAGTGTTTCAAAGCCTGTCAATGTCGTTTCGTTTTTGAGGGTTCCAGTTCCATAAGTGTCATTCAATAGTTCCTTTTGATAAACTCTTCAGATTAAGCCCAAGGTGATCTGTTGATGTTGATTTTTACATCAAGCAAGGCCTGAAGTTATATACTGATAAAATGATTTTAACTAAATAAACTTCGTTATCCCAGATGAGCTCCCAAATCATTTAATGTGTCTAATTAAAATTGTATTGTTCCCCAAGGTGAAAACATCTATGTGGAGAGTTGGGAGCGACCATGGTTTTGTATGTTTTATCGTATTATCTTTGAAAATATCTCATAAAAAGGGGGAAAATCCGAATTCATTATGTGAAGCTTTTTATACGAAATCGTCGGCTAACTTGGCGGGTCCGCTCAGGTGGTTATCCAAGTGTGAAACCTGGATGACGAGTGCAGTGATTTCGGGAGAATGACATCTAATTGGGTGTTTTGCGGTTCACCGGGTATAGTTCTCTTTTTCTCTGTTATTCAGTAATGTGACCGTTTTTACTCTATATCCTGTTACTCAATATATGTTTGTTGTCAGTTATTTAAAGTATGCGGTATTTGATTTATTGGCAACGGTTTCCTCGGAAACATACGATCGACATTGCGATAATTATCGCTCATTAGATATTCACTACTTTTCTGTCAAATAGCTATTATTACTGTCATTCTGTCGTGAACTGCAGCATGAATATTTCATCACTAGTGTGAAATACAATTCATGAGAACTCAAAGATCTTTTTGGCTGGATTTTATTGATTTGCTCAGGGAATTTTCAGTGACGTCGATAGCGTTGTGGTATAAACAAACAAATATATACACCTATTTCACGAGTTTAAATTCTCTGTGCAGTTCAAAATAATACAAGCTTTCGTAAAAATCACACGAGAGCCGTGAGACTTGTTTGGGTAACTTATGGCGACATGTATCGTGCGTCCAATTCATTAATTACTTGTGTGAAAATGTCAGTGTGAGAATATGTTGTAATGTTGAACACCTTGTGGCCGCTGTTGTATCATCCAAATTGAGCTAAGCGTGCAATATGACTGGAGGCCGAGAGAGCTGATTTGACTTATGATTTCAGAAGACAGTGATGACAGATGCAATCTGTTTGAATCGCCTGATTGACTAACTTCGTGTGCAAAGCGCGTGTGACAGATTATTAGCAATTAGTAGTAATTCCGAGTAAATAAAATATATGTTGATGTGATATGGGTTTGCCAATGTAAACACAGATGCGGTTGGTAACACATGTAGTTCATATTTCAGATCATTATTGTCTCGTGTGTGTTCACTGATAGTACGCGTCTTCGTGGAATATAGATATGAGAGCATAGCATGTGTAAATTTTATGTTTTGAAGTTTCTCAAAAACGTTATTGATTTAACTCTAAATGAATATCCAACAATGAGATTCACTCCATATATTGGCAAAAGTCACGTTATGCGTAGGCATACATCGAATGCAAAGCGAAACATACTTTAAGTAAAAAGCTGCAAATCACTATGTGGTTGTTCCAAACTGGTGATGTGTGATCCCGAGTGCAAGTTTATCAGCCCATTTGAAGATCGAACTTCAGTCCGGGTGTGGGAGCAGTCGGAATCGGTTGCTCAACCCACAACAGTACCTTCCTACTGAAAATTAGATATGAAAACATTCACTTTCTAATGCATTTGTATTTAAATAACTTGTGAGCATAAGCTTATACGAGGCCATTTCAGTTAAACATACACTTTGGCCGTCACACTGACTAAAACGAAGAAACTCATTTAAAGTGCAACGTGAAAAATTTCGCTAAAGTTTGGTGTATGAACACAAATTTCGACTTACTTTAATTACCACTCGTTCCTTGTTGGTTAGGAGCCGGGCCAACTTCGATGCAAGAGAATTCGCATAAATGCTAATGCGAGAGGACACACGACGAAAAGCGTGTTGACGAATGAGAACAACAAGACGATAGTTCAAGGTTTAGTGGATGAACAGGGTAAACTGGAATGTTATTGGCAGATTTAATACAACAGCTTATGCAACTAGTTATGAGTCCTATGGTTGATAAACAAAGGGAATCCAATGATACAAGGCTGCTTTTCATCAAACCAAGACGAGTGGTTTTTAAATCTTGTTTGAAGAAGCCGGGAAACGCTACAGAATAGCGATAGAGTAAACTTTGGAAATCAACTGGTGAACGAATTTGCTTCGTTCAGCCTTGCATTTCACCTGTCGAACCCATGTCCGGTGGTTTTACTTCTTTTATCGATCTGTTTCTTCAATTGAAAGTTTTCATTTCTGCTGAAATTATCGGTCTCACTGTACTTAGTTCAGTGCTTCGAACAGCAATATGAGATGGCACAGGATCTCAACCAGTCACGCGATAGAAAGTCGAACAAACTCAATGTTTATTTATTAAACTATGCAAAATGAGATACATCGAAATGGTCTTAGAGTTGTGATAAAATAAGTGAACATTTGCTTTTCAACAGTACTTAGTGAGACGAACAATATGTAAATTCGAATCAATATTCGACCAGAATGCGCTTCTTGAGCTCCAAATAGGATGGATCTATTCGACTAGAGATTGCTTAGTCAAATTGGATTTTATATTACGGACTCAGATACAGATTTGTTCCGCGGTCCAAGGAGAACGAATATCTTCCTTGATACTCCAGAACCCGTCTTCTCCGAAATGCAGCTTTTTCTACGGAAGAAAGAAAAAAACTGCACCTAAGATGGCTGCTGAATCGTTGATTCCAAAACGACCCAGCACAGTCGGCTAACCAAATTACCAAAGATCTTACCCACACCCTCTCAGACGGATGTTGAGCTATCATGGATTTCGCTTCCTACCAAAGCCATTTCTAGATCGATACCACTTGAACTGCTGCAGTGTAATCCAAACATATTCTGAGGCCTCGGATGTGCATCAGTGTCAGCAAGAATTAACTATTGGATTTCTTCCAGCTCGTATTCTCATCAGATATAGACGAGAAGATAATAGCCGAGTGACGGACTTCGGGAGAGCTGTAATGCGGTTGACAGGGACGCTAGATAGCAAGGAAACATTGACACCTCCTCTGCATGGCAAAAGAAACAAAATACCATAAATGAAATAGTTTCAGTAGTATTCAGATACACTAAAACATTACTGGCGCAAGACACCGTCAAAGACGAGATCATCCAATGTGTGGTGGTGGTGCTCCACCTTATTTTCGAGGCCATTTTCGGTGCCAGGTAATCCATATTCTTGTTTCAGCCCCTGATAAACTTTGGTCCCCATTAAGGCTGGTGAAGCGCAATTAATGTCTGGTTAATGTAGTCTATGGTCCCTCATCCTTCCCAGAGACAGAAACCGAAATTAATTTACTCTATTATACGTATTCCTGCATGAAGACTTTTCCATGTTCTTTTAATGGGCGATTTTAACTGCCCCAACCTCAATAAACCGTTGGTTGTCCGCACAATAGTCGAACAAAAATTCGAAAAGTTAAATGACTAGCATCCACTGTGCAAACAAGTGAGAGAGGCATTCAGGTTTACAAATATGCAGTCACTATCAACACTAGATTCAGCATCGATAAACCAGGAACTGATGGTAGAATTGATCACTGTTACTTTTATCCTGCCACGCAATGACCACGAGGTACGATCTAAAGAAAAAAGAATGGCGATCATTTTAAAATAAATTATTTAAAAAGCACTCGGTCTTCTATGAACTGTGCAAGATCTCAGAACTTGACACATTTCACCTAGTGGGTTTTCCACAGCGAAGAACATAATCCGCTAACCTCCTACGGCAGACTTACCGATAGTCTTACAAACCTGATAACACTGGTGATTAAGACTAAAGTTATCGTCGAAAGGCGCATGCAACTGTTGTTTAGTTGAATTCGCATGAGGAAATGGTTATCTATGACGGATTTATCCTCGCGAAAATACACATACCCTCCTGATGGCCTAACTTTAAACAACTATAAATTGCTGTGAACCCGGTGTACATGGACAATGCTCAGGGATAAGCCGACGTACCAAAAGTCGTTAGCTAAGAGGTTCATCTCCAACCCCAAGCTATTGTACAAATGTGTTAACTAAACTCGGAATAATACCCATGACATCATTTAGAACAAAAAAATTGGCAAGACAATTTTTTCAGTAGTTCTTAGTCAGGCCGTTTACGGGTGAACTATGTAACGCTAGAAGACAGATCATACAGTTGGGCACGACACCAGTCATGCGTAAGAGTTTGTCATGGTTCACTTGCTTTTGTCATTTGATTGCTTTAACTAGGTTACGGCCCCAGGGTGACCGGGCCGTGGAAACAGTCGGACCTGATCGATCATGGGCTGTGTCTGTGATCCGTTCTCATATCGCTACTTATGAAATCTGTAAACTACTTGAGAATGAATTACTGAAAAACAGTTGTTTCACCAAACTGTTTGTTCTCAACTCGAAAGTCGAGCCTTGAATAACGAAACCTTGCTGCGCCGCTCGGGTTGCTGGCACTAAAAATTAAGTGGCTGAGGTTTTAAAACATCCGCACAACCAAGTTTTGCTGCATCAAGCAATCAAGGTCCGTGGCTTCTTCGTCGATCCCGTCACCTTGTTTATCCTCCCCCAAGACTCTGTGCTTGGCTTCCAACCTTACTTCGCACTCAATAATGGTCTATTGAATGTTTTGCTGACTACAACGGTTTGTGTAGGATGCTAAAACGTCGAATATAGTGGCATTACCTGAGAAATCGCGAGTATTTCATGAAACATGTAGCGGAGCTTATCCATGGTCCCTTGAGAACGAGACTGAATTAATTTACTCTAAAGGGAAATTATTCACCCCTTCGTCGAAAGGGTTGATCCCGGATTTTTTGGAAACCCACAATCATGAAATGCATCATGTGAGAAGGACCTAAGCATCAGCACTCAGTACTTAGGCTATTCTATCAATCTCCAGGGCTTCGTTTGCAGCTGTGAAGGAGGTGAATGTTATAATGCTAATAACATTCACAATAAAACAACATATGGCGCATCGATTTTTCGATACACTCCTAACACCATTTGGTCCTAATGTATGAAGGAGCTGAGTTTGCGTCTTTGGTCAGTATGAATCAACACTGCTCCCATGACCGCTATTAGTGTACACTCGACAGTACACAAAGTATGTCATCCGGGCCTAGAGACCGTGACTACAACATGACCTTAAGAGGCTGGAACGTACACAAACGATAACCATCAAGATAGTCTAGGGATTGTATTTCCTCGCCTTCGTAGAAAGCTTACTAGCATTGAGACTATATTCCCCTCAGTACCACCGAATTCGATGGCTCTTGATTTTAGCATACCAATATACTACGGAATTCAACTCTTCCCCCTCATGTTGATCACTGCTTACGTTTTTATGCAAGATATACTTCATGGGACATCTTTCCAAATGAGTGCTTCAAAAATGTCTTCTGAAATGCCTGTTTCAATCATTTGCCATCAGACTTCTCACTATTTGAAGCACTCTTTTTGTTCACTGACTATTGAATCTTTGAAGCGGCGACTTGATGAATCGCTAGCATCCCCATGTTTCAAAAATGCGAAACACAAATCAGCAGAAGGAGGCTTCAATATTTGGACAGTATATAGCATCCCCCGTATTTCCCAAAGTAAACTTTCAGTTGTGAAAATATCCTATGGGATAAGACAGGCATGACTTTGTAACTAAACCGTACGATAAAATTGTCTGAACTTTGGATTTTCTCTATTATAGTCTTAATAAGCTTGCACGGAAGTCTCGATATAGCACTTTTGGCAAATAGATGAAATCACCGGTAATTGCACGTCATTAATTGTTCTCCTTCTTTTTAGTTATTCTCACAATTATAATAACATGGAGTGAATTAATCTGATGAATTCATTCGAGCTATTACATTATCCGTACACAACGGGCATTAGTACTTACCGTCGTGCACATAAAACCTGATTATTTTTTGAAACTATAACAACTGGTGATCAGCATACATAGTGATAGGGATTCGTAGGAAACCGATCATCATTGGTACTAACTGTTACCGTCTCACAATCACCAAATAGATTGATTCGTTGGGCAGCACAACGAAGGAGACTACATTTTTCTGCAATCGGTTTGGTTCCAATTCGAATTTCTTGTTAATTTTCTCTTGACTGACCAGTTCTTTCCGTAAGCCGCATTCAATGTTTCGGTACAGAGACTGCAAGCAGTAGAGAAAATACATTTCACCGTGTTACGATTCCCAATGGGGCACAGAGTGTCTTGTGTAAGAGGTTTGTATCAATCACGCCTAGCGTTGCAATCCCAAACTCCGTTTCATCGAACGTGTAAAGCACTCATCGTCTATGTTGATGACATCCGGGCGTTTTAAAGATTCTGGTAATGAGTTCTGATGAGTAGCTTTGTTTGCCTTGTACCGTTTATTTAAGATGCACATTTACCATGCAAATCCAACCGCTATTCAAACTGGTTTAGTTCGTCCAACAAAAATGATTACAATGCACGAGAATTCACTGATTTAACCCTATGTGTTTACAATCTATATCGTTTCTGTCCATATCGGATGACAGAACCATCTTCACAGATAGATAAACTCAATTTCTTCCAATTCCTTGCTCGATGCGTTCTGTAGTCTCCCGATTCAGATTGACTGATCACAAAGAAATGCATCCAAAGCGCACAACCAACTGAAGGAAACAAAGACATGAATGCCTAATTTACTTGACTGTTGAATGGCAGGTCAATTTCACATGCACTCAAAGAGGTATTTGGTACTTGTCTGCACCCTGGAGATCTCAGCTTTCATCAACAATGCAGATAAAGTATTATATGCATAGGTACGTTACTCAATGATGAAATAAAACGGCAATCTTCATTAGCTGTGCTTGAGGAAGGTGAATTGCCAGTCTATGGAGAGTCAGAAAAGCCAAAGCACACAGTAATAAATAAAATATGGTAAAGTATGCTAATCATTTCTATTCGGTTTATTTGATACATTTCTTAGCACGTCGTGGTTGTAGCTCAGGTACGTCCTCTAGTTGCGACTGGGAGGATGTTCACACCAGTGGTTAACTGCGAATAAAAAAGCGGCAAGAGTTGAATAAACGCTCTCAGAGGACTAATGGCGTTGTCCAAGGACGCGATGGGTTCTCGCCTGACAAAATGTTCTCTATATTATAACCACAGACGTTGGTAGACAGGAAAAAGGCCGTGGTCTCACATCAACTCACACTTGATCATTATTACCTTGGATGCATTTGACATCTTGGAATGTGAAAACATCCTAAAAGCTGACAGCCGTTCTATTCGTCGACATGGTCTAAACCTATCCTCGGAAAATACGGTCTTAGTCAATGATAAACCCATGGTGAAAGCCTCATCTGCCTTTCATATTACAACCAATTGGTCGTAACGAACACTCCCTTCTAGAATAACGGAATCTGCATATCAGAAGCTCAAATGACTGTCACAGCAACAAGATTGCTAGTGGTCCAAAATGTATTCACCTATCACATAGAAACTATAGCTTCAGAAGGAAAAGAAACGACGGTGAAACAACAATGGACTGAATTGAAATCGTAACCATACCCTGTTGTGTGCCGTTTTGGTCGCCATCATTTGACTGACCATTTGCATAAAAGAGCAGAATGAAGATTGGAATGTTGAGAGCAAAATCAAGTGGAAGATAGAGAATTTATATAGACTGCCGTTTGCAAGATTAATAGGTAGATGCCTGAGAGACACTGTTTACGACTTCCAGTCATTTTTATCATGTTCCCCTAGTGGCCATGTTTCTGCACCGCAACGCAAAACTGGCCGATCTGCTGCAGCATACACTCGACCCTTCACAGACAACCGGATATCACGACAGCGCCACAGATGTCTCAAGTTAGCAAATGCCAACCCCGCCTTTTGTACGTGAGCCGACACTTCATCCGTGATGCGTCCACCGCGTGAGATATAGCTACCCAAATAGCAAAAGTTGCTTACTTCCTCTACTACTTCCCCAGTTAGGGTGAGACTGGGTGCTGGATCAACCCAATCTTGCAGCAGCGTTTCACACTTTGAAGGTGCAAAACGCATACCGAACATCGCTACACTAGCACTCAAATTATCCAGAAAAGCTTGCAACCTACCTGGGTCTTCACTTAACAGCACAATGTCGTCTGTATACTTTAGATCAGACATTCTGCCACATGGGAGTAAATCGATACCGCTTTGAAATAGAAACGGAGAGAGAGGGCAACCCTATTGAACACCACTTTCTGTAGTGAACTCGGGTGAAAAAGTGCCGTAACTCGGACTCGGTTTCGGCAATTAGTATAAAGCGATCGTAATATTGGAATTAACTTCTCGGGCACACCTTTCAGAAAAAGGCAGCGCCAGAGTTTAGAGCGGTCGACTGAGTCGAAAGCCACTTTCAGATCCAGGAAGGTAAAATGGTTAAGCTCTGAAAGNCAGTGAAGATGTGGTCGACACAACTTCGACCAGGTCTAACACCAGCCTGGTTCTCACGAGTGCAGTCTTCACGTGCGGCAATCAACGGAGTATGATACCAGGGAGAAGTTTCGAGACGATTTTGATTAAACTAACTCCTCAGTGTATTTCACAAGACGATCTGTCACATTTCTTGTAAATCGGCATGACCACTGATGCACACCATTCAGCTATAATCTCTTCCCTCACGTACACTGAGCCCAGAAGGTGCGTTAAGTCCCAAACCAACGCCGAACCTACATTCTTAAAAACCGATGGCGATAGCTAGTCGGGGCCGGAAATCTCATACCTTTTGGGATAATTTTTTCTCAGGTACACCCCATTTTAGATAGAGGACTGATGTCAACTGGCAGTATTTACAGGTATAGTGAGGTCGTGTGTCGACGGGGGCAAGCTGAACTGTGCCTTAAAATGTTCTGCCCAACGTTCAAGACGACGTTCCTGAATTTGAATCAGTGTGCCGTCGGACTCCCTAATTACCTCACGCCTGCTTTCCTTAGACCTGTACTCCTAATTAATCGGAAAGATTGCAACTATTACCGATAGCCGCAGCCTTCTGCAATTCCTTACACTTTCCTACCCAGCACTTCTCGAGGTCATTCCTAAGACTCCTGATGAGCTGGCGTTTAAGGTATTTGCATTCTTTGTCGTAACGTGAATCCAAAGGAATCACTTTGCGAGCATCCATCGAGGTAACCGAGGTAGGAGAGATCCACCTTTTATGATTTGATCGTGTGCCGGAATCTGCCGTTTTTTGATTGACATTTGGATCGCTTGCTTGATTGTCGTCCAGTGTTCACTGAGTCCTCCGTCTGATGGTTGAGATGAGGGGCGATCTGATAGTTCCGTTTTGAAGGCCAATTTGCAACCATTGCTGACACGGCATTGTGAGCGTCAGTTTTTGGTGGATTTTTGTTTACTAGGCGCAGGGAGAATCTCGCGCGTAGCAGTGCATGGTCCGTGTCCACGGGTGTTGAACAGTAAGAATGACGGTCTTCAGCGAATCCTCTTCAGTGGTGGCTGATGGTGATGTGGCCGATTTGAGTCCAGCGCTGTGAAGCGGTTGGCGTTCTCCATGTAAGGCGGTGTTGTTTCTTGAGCGAGAAGTTCATACTTGATAGAAACAGTCCGAGGTCAGGGCAAATTTGGAGTAGGCGTTCTCCGTTCTCAGTCTGGTTGGCTGGGATTGCATTTGAACCACCAAGTAGCCTCTCTGATTCATCCAGGGATCCCACTTGAGCACTGAAGTCTCACGATGTCCGTTGACCGAACACTTTGGAGCAGCTGAGAGAAGTCCTTGTAAAATTCATGCTTCAGTTCTGACGAACTACATTCTGTCGGTGCATACGCGGATACGACGAATAAACATCGGCGCCTGGTTCTGTAGCTGTTGATCAGTACTGAACCATCCAGACTTACAGCGCAGAGTCCAAATGGGTACCTAATGCTTTGGGGCACGGCGTAGACCCAACGCGGGGGCGTGAACGAAGCACCCCTGTGGGAGCTTCTACAGACCTTTCACGCTGGTGCGTTGGATGAGGCTTTTCCGCTTTTCGGGATTGGCCCTTAGTCTAATAGACTCAAGGAGACAAGCGGAACGTGGACGGGACAGCACATTATTGCCTGACGGATGCGCAGCTTGTTTGGACGGTAGCTCTTCAGTGAGGTGGTAAGACTTATCCCACCGTCGAGAGGAAGCCCCAGGTACCTCGCTATCACGTCAATCTAGCGGGGATTTTGACCGGTTAACTGCCCCTCACCGTGTTTATTCGCTAGAGTGACTTCTCTAGTAACAGAAGTAGATCGTCAAAAGAAGCCAGGAGATCCCCAAGCGGCTGACTTTGTGATACTGGTCTTCGTCTTGCCTTTACCCATTGACCTAACAGGCCTGATTGGATCTGCGGCTATCGGAGGCCATCCTGCATAGCTCGCAGAGCCATGGAGGCACGCAAGCCATCATACCACGTCAAGGTGTAGCCTCGTCTTGATGGTTTGATATAGGCTCTGTGAACCAATTAACGGGTTAATGGCATGTCCAAGATTCTTTTCAGTTTCCTCAGATTATGCTACGTGAATGCTCAGGTAAAATTCGCATTTACAGAGAAGAATCAAGTGGATTCTTTGTAAACCAGGGTTTTCATAATCGTCAGTGGTATTTACTCTGGAGACTATCGCCTGAGCACTTGACCACGCATTCAATGTCCGCTCTGGTGTCCAACCGAACTACAATAGCTAGCCAGTTTTCGATTATCAGACAACGTCATATTACGAGAAAGACCAATTACCCTTAAGCCAATTCTGAATCGTGTAACGCCCTTCCCCGGTGCCAGTGAACTGAATATCAATACATCGAAGACCAGCGCATTTTCATCTTGTCATTAGCCGTTCATGCATGATTCCAATATATGTCAACATGTGAACAAAGCAATATGTCGATTCAGTTGAACATCCAGAATCGACGATTACCAGAAATATTCAGGCCAAAAATGACATTAGAGTAAACATCGACAATACCATGAGAGCTTTTTGCAACTTTGCAAGACATTTCTGGTAATCAACGAGATGAACGTCCTAACAAAATGCAGATCTTTCAAGCTGACATCCGCCTGATACTGACATATGGTCTAGAAAGAACAGCAATACGTGTTAAAAAGTCGCTCTCTTCGGCAGATCTTGAGTGTCTTGGAGTGCCGTGTTCTAGTTTTCACTATCGCGAGGCAGTCAATGTTTCTTCGTTGCTCAAATGGGCAATGAACTGGGCACATCATTTGACGCTCTGATACAACAACTTTGAAAGAATGTTAATGTTGATGCGTTCTATACAATACTCGACTCTGGAATCGGAAACGGACTGGTCTGTGCTCTGTGCCTTGAAACGTCGAATGTCATTTTTAGCATCCTTGAGACCGGCTTATCATTCCACAGGAACTGGATGAGGTAAAGCAAATGCGAAATCACAGTTTAGTAAAGAGCTTTTGATCAGTTGACGGCCGATAAAGAATTCACAGAAACGAAGCGTTAGAATTTGCCCATAAGGTGCCATGTCTTTGATTTCATTTCAAAAACAGGATAAGAACAACCACGGAGTTAAAAACACAGATGTTTGTTAATCAGTACCAAAGCAAAACGAACGATAAGAGGTAATTCAATTCAATTTCAATTCAAAAATGTTACTTCTATTACAAGGGGGTAATACTTTTGAGTACAGTGCTCATTGTTCATACTTATCAATGAATACATGTTCAGGTAATTTAATTATTCGGAATAGTAAAACAAAAATTTTGAACACCGCGGTGGTGTTAAGGAATAAACAATATAGATATGTCAGCGCAATTAAATTTAAAGTTAGCTATTCATTATCGTCGACTTTTATAGATATCTCAAATAGTAGAACAGGATAGACATGTTATTTTCAGTTATCTGGAAGTAGAGTTCAGCATCCAGTGAGCCCCAGAATTACTCAGTCACATACTTTCCTCTGCTGCGAAATTTAGCGTATCATTACCGGAATCGATTAGTGAGTATTATACGAACCTAATGCAAGCTGTCAAACCCAATCAAGTGTGTTCCGAGTTGAACAGGTTGAATCTGAGGAGGGAAGCCGGGTTTGATGGACAACAACTCTTCGTTCACAGTTTACTGCTGATCTAGTGCAAACCCTCTCGTCGCTTGACAACAAACATTTCGAAATGGACCATATAACTGAATGCCAGAGAGCAGTGTGCATTAATCCTGTGCCTTGATCTGGTAATGGTAATATTTCACCCGATCACGAATACGTCTATCCGTATAATAGTGTTGAAAACTTATTCTCTCACACTGATGGTTGTGACGTTCGTTAGTTTGCTTATCCTAAGAAACGATCAAAGTTGAACGCGCTGGTATATGTGACCAACTCTGTTCTGGCCCCACTCGACTAAACTGGCAAGCCTTCCTGAATGTGTTCAGTTTTTTGTTTGGATCCAACTTTACGTTTATCGGTGTTGTATAACCGATGTTCACTTAAACTCCACCTGTTGATGATAAGGGACTTTTCCACTAATATATCAGTTTAAGTCTGTCAATGTTGATCTATGTATTTCTCTGCATATTCATTCTAGAATAATTCAGGTGGCCATAGTAGCTATTTTTGTTCCTCTGGCCGTGACTTATTCAAGGCTTTTGATACGCTACAGATACAATATTTCGGTGATGTTTGAACTGGATCTAAATCTGATAGTAATACTAAATTCCCGGAATTCAGTGAGGCTTCCTCTTCCATCTTTTAACGTTCTACCTTCTACCATTCCTCTCCTACCGGGCACAAACTTAGTCATCTTTTTCACTTGCTAAAGGAAGGCGATTATCTGGTATCGAACACAAATATTCACCTTCATGCATTCACCACAACGGAATTTCTCAAGTTCGATCAGTGAAATATCACAAGACCTTCTCCCCTTGACAGAACACATTCCTAATGCATTCAAAAAGTCACTGTGTCTGTGGTTTCATGTTGTACAACTGCAGTATTTGCAAGTTCCCTATTGTCTACCTAAGTGATTGATGAACGTTTGCTCCGGACACTTTATTGGCTTCTGTTCTCCTGCCTTCTTTGCTAACTTGCTATTAAAAGGAAGTGGTAACTGGTGTAAGACTATAGAAGTAGTTTCACGTTCCAGTGTTATCCCCGTCTTGAATTAATTGTTATTCACACTGTTCCTTGCGTGAAAAGCTTCGCAATGATATCTTACTCCACTTAACTTCTTCACTGCATAGCAAATTGTCTGATAGTATCTTATGTAACCATCGGATCTTATTCAGGAGTTGTTCTGTTCCAAAACGTCTTTCTTCATTCTGTGACAAAATTTTATTGACAATTAGAAAAAGTCAAAATTATTTGCGCTAACCAATATCTACCTATTTCTTTGCTATTCATTGTTGATCGATTCGGTGAAATTCGTGTCTATGACGTTCAACCAAAGAATAAGGGGTCTAAATATAACCGTGACTCATGTAAATGCATAATTCTAATCGCGGTTAATTATATCGATTTACATGTTCAAACAAATCAAATCCTCCTCAACAGAGGAGGTACATTACCATATATAATCAGTCAACTCACGTATATGTTCCATGCACCCCGAAAGGCGAATACGCTGTTATTTTTTAAATCTGCTTTAAGCAGAGTTATCTGTCGAAGAGCTCGGTATGTTCAGATGAATCCATGATGTTTTTGATTCTACATGTCAAGCAACGATCATACAGTTATCTTGACAATTTACTGATAATTAACGTTTATGTGCATTCAAGCAACCGCGGGGAATGGTTTGTCTACATATTTGCTATTGAATTACATTGTTAGTCATGCATTTCCACGATGATCTTTTCAATAGTAACTATTTTCTACGCGGCTAAGCTCCAAACTCGATTCATATCTACCTCGTTGGTGTATCTACGGTTGAAGAACAAGATGCCCGATTCTGCTTCCTCTTTTTGTATTTACTCTTTCTTGCTGCTACGGAGCAAAGTATGTTGACCGCACGACCAGGCGTCTCTCCGAGCGCAGCCGTGTGCATCATCCTGCGTGGTTGAGAAGTGAGGTAATTAAGTCAATTACAAGTGCGGTCGTGTCACTCCTTGTCGACACTAATCACATCGTAAACGTGACCGAAGCGTTCCGACCCGCTTTTACAGCTAAAACGGCTGTCGGTTATCACAAACACTTCCATCGTATTTGAATGCACACAACTAGTGGAGAATTAACGATCTTCCAGGGAGTGAAACCCACACCCAAGACAATCAAGAGTGCCTGGTACCTGTGTAAAAACCTGAATGGGCTAATCCAAACATTCTCCGTGCAAATTAAAACAGGACGGCCTAGACACGTGGGGTTTCGCATTCTAGTCACAGGCAAGGCAGTTGGCATCCGTCTTCACAACCCCATCTGTGTGCTCAAAAACAGTTTGTGCAAGCACTAAAGCTCCCATGGCCGGAATGCCAACAAGTGACCCGTCATGAAACATTGGGGCAAATGATAATTGAGGACCAAATATGAAACAACAATTTTTTATTTCACACATTCAGTTCCTTCTAGGAATTTCACAAGAGCGAGAACAAGCATCATCACAGAACAGATAGAATTCACTTGTTTCGCGTCATCATTTCAGCTGTTTACAAAAATTGTTTTATTTCTTATATTGAATACAAATAGGAGATCAGCTTGTTGGGAAGAGTGAGAGCTGCAACTATTCAGGTTCTCCAGAAGATCACAAAATAAAAGTCAATATGGATTGTGGGATTTGAACTCAATACCCTGGGGTCGATCTGATAGATATCTTAGTTGTCTAGCTATGCTGCTAAAGTGACAACGAATCACAGACCCTCACCTTTTATGAGCGGGCCGGTTGCAAATCCGTTTTACTGGACTGACTGGATAACTTTTGAACAAACCACTATACTGACTGAATACGTTTAACAGTGATCTGAAACATGTGCTACCCTTCACTCCATATTTCAAATGTGGATAGAAGGTCCGTTTTATACACCGAAACTGAGTTATAACACTTAGTTGACCCATAAACTTTTAAGATTGAGAATGTATTTCTAGACTGACTGAGAAAGATCCGACCGGGGACTTTCTGAATGGTTTGGTGGTGGTACGTTGCATCCGGTTTCAATGATGTCATGGTTTAAATGTTTTGTAGTTTCTCGTTATGCTTGTTATTCTTGCTCAATACTTGGTCACATTTGACTGAAAAATTGAAGCCAATCTGGTTTATTTGCAAAGATCAAATGTTACTTGTTATTGATTGTATCGTGACGGTATTGAAACCCGAGCAATCACTCACTAAATGCGTTTTTAAACAAGTTGGTTGCAGTTCCGTTGAGTGTTACGTGATTTTATTCCGGTTCATCAAGAATGATTTCCCATTTTAAACTGACGTCATATCACGTAATCGGTCGACGCGACACCACTACTGCAAGGTGAATATCTTTGACTGCCGGTAAGAAGTTTACCTCCTCTACCATTTACTAGCTCTACGTATGGATCACGTTATAGTCTGTTAGTAATGACATTATATTTCTCTGCAAGGAGATTGTGGCCTATACTATTTGTTTTCGCTCGATAGAACAACTGTTAGTGTTGGAGTTAGTTAGTTACTTGTTTACTACCGCCTTTGTCATAAATATTATATCACTGTGTCTGAGTAATTGAGCGAAGATAAAGTGACCTCATTGTTTGTTTATGTGCAGTAAATATGAAACCAGTAAAATAGCTTTTTAATCTGTCTAGAATAAACAATTCTGTTGATCATTCGATCGGTGGTCAGTCTGCATTCATTTTGCTCTGTCACTGTGAGTGATCCATGCATCCCAGTTTGCATGTCCACACAAATTTTAGCCCATCTCTGATCTAAACTCGCCTGAATTAATTTCACCCTTTTCGTTGTTTGTACACATATGCAGACAAAAATAGACGCACTCAGCCAGAAATTCTGTTTTTTTTATCAGGGCTTCATCTGCTCTGTGGTCGTTGAAACCGACCGGACTTTGCCCAATTACTTTTCCAGGATTGTCTCTAGCCTGCACTCGTTTGGTTCGGGGGTGGTATCGTCGAGACGGTTCAATCCAAGCCAACTCATGTGTTTTGCTGACCATCCACTGAAGCTTTTAGCCAAAAAGGGCATTTTTTACCCACTGCGATATTGAGGAGATACAATTGCATTGATATAGTCCAAACGACCAATAGTAAAGTGGATAAATTCGATCCAGTCTGGAACGTATTGACATATTAGGTAAGGCCAAAAACTACATGCATAAAATCGAACCCAGACGGAACATGGGAATTTAGGTTTGTCCAAAATGAAAGGGTTTATCAAATGAATGATAAACTCACTTTTTCGATGGTCTGAATCCGAATTCGTTTCAATCACACTTGTTTTAAGAACGATATGCATCATGACGGAATGCAATTAACCAAAACATTTGTTTATCCATTCTTTGAGTTTAAAAAGTGCTCGTCAATTCGGTAAGGTTATTTTGGCCGCGACCAATAGGTTTCATTTCATATATCATCATTTCACTCATCTGGCTCACTTCCAGATAAATCTTGGTGTTCCGCTTCCCGAAACTTCACTTCAAATTTGTAAGCAAATGAAAGAAAGGCAACACCTACTACATATTGAACAACATCTGATTCTTTGTTTGGTGGCGTTGATTTTTAACCGGAAAATGGGCTGCCATTTTACATCGGGATATTTTAATTCGAGTTGCGGGATAACTAAAAATGTTTTAAACATAAGAATATGGACGTACGTTTTTCCGCAAAACTACTCTGTCACAAACATCACATTCATCAGATTTTGGTTTCGAAGGTCAATCTGCCATTGAAATGAACTACCAAACGTTTGATGATTCTCAACATTGGTGTACCTATGTGGTTACTCAATTTCTTCGATATTTAGAAGTAGAAAGACGTGAAAAATACATTGATACTAAGGAACAGGCATGTACAACTACGGAACCATTTGAAAAGACTAATTGCATATACACACATTGGAGTGAGTGAATATACAGAAGAGGGGTTTTCTTTCCGATAGATGTTAATTCAAACATTTTTCTTGTACTACGCTCAGTTGGCCCAAGTGGCTTTGATGAAGTGAAATAACAAATGTGGAGCATTCTTATTGTTTCGTGAATAACTGCCTCCATGAGGTCCGAGCAAGTATGTAGATTGAACACCGTAGAATAGAACTCTTCCCAAACTCTAGGGCGTTTCAGTGTGAAAAAAAGCTTACGGAGTGACTCTTGCGTTTTTAACAATATTTCATGCACTATGAGGTACGATTTCGTGTTAGCCTTAAACTGCGTCATGAATAATTGTGAAAAAGCTTTCAACTAGCCAGCTGTGTTTCAACAGAACAGTTAGGAAGAACGCGCAAAATGATATTGATTGTGAGCTCATGCGTGTACTGGAGTTGAGGACCGAGGAATTTATTCAGAAAAGCCAGTTCTCATGTGTGCTGTTTCCTCTTACTTTATTGTTGAACAGGGGGTTGGGGGCAGTGACAGAAATTCAGGTATGCATGTTTTACACATCTACCGATTTGTGGAATAGTTGAATAGCTGCCAATCGTAAGTGCTGAGAAGATTTAAAAGAGCCACTTATTTCTGTTATCAGTCCTGTATTTTCTGCCATCGTACCCAAATTTTTGTCACACTTTTACCTTTTCTATCATGGCATGCTGTAAATTGATGATTTTAGTAAGACCTACACAGAAAAGCTTAATGTTTTATTCACCCTTTTATGACTAAAGGACGAAATGCCTGATTCTGCCGTCTCATTTTTGTGTAATTATTTACGTGATCCTATGGAACAACGTACATAGGCTGCATAGCCAGGCATTTGTCCGACAGAGTCCATAAACATTACATTGCATGGATTATTA
>UZAN01041539.1:42835-57538 GCA_900618425.1 Echinostoma caproni
CATCTACCAATAATGAGCATATTTTGAACAAGTAACCTAAATTACCAATCTTCCTCCTTCTCGTCGCAACTAGAACACTGTAGCTTAATAATAAACTTACGGACTATTGTTTCCAACATAAACCCTTTTGATTATTGTATTGTTTCCAGTCTATTATTATTCTACAGACTAACTGTTGCGTCATCCCAGTTATTAGATCGTATCACTGGATGTTCATAAAACACAACCAACTAGGTCAGACTGCTCATTCGGATGAGGAATCCACATTTTCTTGTTTTCCATCTAAACAATCTGGATGAGAAATCTGTCGAATTTATTTGATCCCATTATGATAGTAACCTTGTCAATCATTGTTGTGCTTTATGAGCATCCGTTGATACGATCTAATAACTGGGATGATGTAACACCTAACCTGTGTTAAAATAATGGACTGGAAACAACCAAACAATCAAAGGGATCTGTGTTAGCAACAATAGTCTGTTGGATTATTATTAGGCAACTGTATCGTAGTTGCCTTAAGATAAAGGGACATTGACAAATTCGGATTCTTGTCCAAAAATATGATAATCATTGATCTTTAGCTTACCTACTTGATATAAATATCCTCTGAATTACCGCTTGACATTTACATCTTATTTCCGTGCGGTGGTATTCTGTAATGGATTGCTAGTGTAGTATACTACTAGCGTACGACAATAATGATGACCGGTTGATGGTCGCTACATCACTTGGTGTCAAGAAAAGGACAGCGATGATATGGATAAGAAGACATCAATAAGAACCGTCAGAATTCATCCTCGGAGGAAGACGGTTCAACAAATTATCAGATCACCATGTAGATGAACTCATTTCATGGATTGAGGAGAATCCGACTGTAAAACTGTCGTTCCTACGGATGAAACTCAAGACTGAATACGATAAAGAAGTTTCCATCACAACTATCAGTAACTATTTAGATGGGAAACTGATTACAATAAACAAATTCATCAATTACCAGTAACAATGAACTCACTGGATAATAGAGAGAAGAAGAAAGGTAATGTAACCACCTGTTTTTGAGTCATTTCTTCCTAGATATGTTTAAAACTTGCAATAGCTGGAGGCACCGGGAGGTGATATTATTTGGATTGATGAAATCAACTTCAACCTACATTGTTCAAGAAATTATGGGCGTGCACTAAGAGGTCAAATGTGTCGGATATCAAGAGGAAGAAATCTGCACATGGTAAATGCAATGAATGCTGAACTATACTCTGAAAAGAGGAGCCTACAACTCTGTACTTTGTCTGCAATGATTGCAAACGCTAGTTGATCAATTATTGTATGAAAAGCACAAATCATATGTGATTGCATGTGACAACGCACCCTATCATTCAAACTGGAAAACGTCGTTTCCGGAGGAAGAATGAGCATTCTCAGACTTGCTCCATATTCCCCAACCTTGAATCCGATCGAAATGATACGCAGCATTACGAAAAGTTACATCAAAACGGAGCTCCGAAATCAGCATGCAAAGATTATGACGGGTGATCCCGAAGGACAATTGAACCAACAGGACTGGAGGCTGGCATGTTTGGAAAGCATTGCTAGTGATGCCAAGTCTCATATCATGAAAGATCATTGTCAGGATGCAACTAACCACGTACGTGTACATTGTCCGACAGATGTCAAAATGGTCGATTTTTAATACATCTGATCTTTTATAAGCACTGAACATTTTTGTGAATGGGAGATATAGGTCGGAAAGTTCCGTCATTATTGGAGTCGATAGGCTGGATACATTAGATAGTTCATAGACTTTAGGGCACATTTACAATTGCAGTGTACTGGTTATCCACTTTGCGTTTTTCGATAATTTGATGCAGAACCAGTCCCTCGGTAGGCAGTATTTTCCAGGGCACGTGGTGATCGAAGAAAAATTGGGGCGGGAAGTTCATGTATCGTTAAAACTGAACACCAGTAGACTAGGTTGGGCAAGTCAACATTTTGTTTATCGTTAGGGTGTAAACAGTGGAAGCTATCAACCGGGTCGATTCCAGTTTGTTCAAAATAATCACGAACAGTTGGATTCAATGGGAGAAACTAACTGCAGTAGTCACCGTCATCATCTTATGCGTGCCAAGAATCTTGTCAAGTGTGCATTTCAATGTCAGAAATATGTAAGCAATCGCATTTGATTCAAAGGACTCGTTTTTATTTGAGAGGAATTCGGCCTCAATGGAATTTATTCATTGGGTTATTGAGGGCTTAGACGGACTCCACTCATGCAATGAATCATACTCACATTCACGTCTGGGTATGGTGACCGACTTATCAGTCCATCTTGACGTGATTCGCTTCCTTGCCCGACCGACAGACGTCAATTAACTTCGGGTTCGTTCATTCGTATCTATGACGCACACTCGATCAACGATCACGAACATAACGTTCCTGGGTGGAACAGGTGTGTGGGGTGGGTGGGTGGGNGGGTGGGGGGAGAACGGTCCACCTCAACCCACACCCCCGAAACATTCAACCTCGCTCGGTAACTCACTAAAAAAGTACTTTTGTTTGTGGGAAGTGAGTTCATTCGGACTGGACAGGGTTTACACAGACCCGGTCCAATGGGTGACATTTGACAGCCGAAACACCAATAATCTTGTGAGGTTTCAATGGAGTGTGATTGGTTGGATTCACCTGAAGTTACAACGGATTTACTTGACGTTGAAAAGGTATAGACAATGCCGAAGAAATTTGTCCATAACGGATTGACCCCGGAATGGAAACATTTAACGATGTGCATTACAAACTCCACGCAGTCGTGAAATGCACATTTGCAGCTGGACTGTTATGTACCACATTGTGCACCAAAAATGATGTAATAATTTGACTTCTCTCTTCACTGCCCCATCAAATGAGACACGTTTTTTAAGTGAAGAACTTGAGTCTTACGAAGTACGTGTGCGTATAAAGCCCATATTTTTGAGTTGAAGAAGTTAAAGAAAACGTGTTGAGCAAATTCCACTTAATAATTGTGAGGACGGAAAGCAAATAACAATAATGATAATTTTGCGAATCAAAATGGACCATTATTCCCTCGAGAACATTGTTTTTCCATTTTTCGGAGTTAAGCATAAATTGCTTATAACTCGCAAGTCAGTAATACATCATCGGTGCCTCAAGACCAAACGGTTACTTTTTTTAATGACATACCGAAGGCCAACCTCGATATGTTGTGTGGGAAAGATTATGAATTCTGACCTCCGGTGAAGCAAGTGTTATTCCCTTGTTATTGGATTGCAGTAGTGTCACGCTATACTGAAAAATCTTCGGGGCCTGAGCATTATTCCGTCGACACATATGCTCACTGCTTTTCGGAACTAGACATTGGTTAATCCTACAGTTTTATTCAATTTCACATTACTCCCATGATGTGTTTACATCATGTGGACACGTTCGCTGAAAAACGATGAGATATGAATAGTCAATAAAATCTAGAGTATCAAGCTTAGTGCCTCTGAACAATCGAATGGGCTAATCCAAGCTTGATACTCTTATTTGATTGAGCCATTCGCACAAGTTGATGACTGTCGACCGTGTAGATCAGAGATAACTGTCTGAAAGCCCGACCCGAATGTTCGGGGTTCGAGTCCTGACAGGGACACAAAGAGTGCGCACTGCTGACGAGTCCCAAACAGGACGAAACAGATGTCCAGTGCTCTTTGTCAGTTACCACAAACATTTCAATCGCATTTGAATAAAATCTGAGCTTTTTGTTTTTATTGAACCGCATTCATTCACAACTGGTTGAAAACGCTCGTCCCAAGCAATCTCTTTTTTCAAGTTGTCTCCAAAAATTAATCGCACTATTCATATCTTGATAGCTCGTATCAAAAGATGGTCGATTGCCAGATAAGTTGATCCAGTGAATGGTAATTTACGAGGATAGAATAATCCTCAGGAATTCATTATGGATAGCGGATGAGCAAGTGGTCAGAGGCAAACCTTCATATATATATACATATGTATATATATATATATATGCCTACGAAAGAGGAAGAGAATGAAAGCCCATCAACTTCGGCGTTAATGGGACATACGCCGTTTGTTAAAATCATATAGATGAGCGATGTAAGCAAATTGCCACAGCGCACTTTTTGATAAACGAGCTTTGCCTTCGGATATGGGCGCTGGAATCTAGCACATAGTGAGTACTTCAGATGTTCAAGCATTTATCGCTCCGTTTAGCAGGTGGGTCTCTTTTTGAGAAGAATTTTCTTGATGGATTATGATCGTAGTTAAAGAATAGAAAAGCATAAAACACGTCGAGATAAAATTTATAAAGAAATATTTGTGACTCCGAGTAGCAACTGAAAATAGTATTTTGAGTTGTATGGCGGGTAGTTCGGTCATACAGGTGCATACCTTCGGTTTCCGTCAGTATTAGGAGTAAGTAAGAATGTAGACGAAAGTTGAGGCTAAGATCAAAATGTTTCTCTGTAAAGTCTTTATGGACTCATTAGAATCCGAGACAAGCGGGGTAACAGAAGTTTACCTGTAAGTCTATCCCAGCGAAAACTGGCCGAAATTTTTCTGGGATACGTGAATGAGAGTAAATAATAGCTCATTGTTTAGTGAATGTTTGGTAACACTTTTAGCGTCTAATTGATTAGAGATAAACAAGATTCAGTACGGGCGGAGGAATTTTGGATTAGCCTATTCGGTTTCCCCCACACATCAAGCACTGTTGATGATCTTGGGTGTATGTTTCAATCCTTGAGAGATTGCTAATTCCCCACTATTTAAATGCGATAAAAAATCCTTGTGATGAAAAAAAAATTGAACGAGCTAATCCAAATGTGGGTGGGTAATTTGCTTAGAGTGATAACTGTCGACTGTATAGCTCATGGGTAGGGGTATCGGCTCCCAACCCGAAAGTTCGCGTTTCAAGTCCTGACGCAATTTTACCGAGTCTGAACCAGGAGGAAACAGCTGTCCAGTGCGCTTTGTCAGTCGTCACAAATATTTCTGTCGCATTTCATATGCAGTATGTTTATTCAAGCGTCCATTAAAAATAATTTCATTTGAGAGGGATCAAACATTACTGGGAATTACCAGACTTAGGAGCAGAGCTCCAACACTTCACCGTCTCGGAAGACCGAAACAAGAACACTGCAGTAACAGATGACCAAATTAAACGGCAAAATAAGAAATAACTGCACGCGGAGTTCAAATTTGTCTCAGCTCTTGTCTTGGAACGGAAAGCTTTAGAGGGTTTTCAACACTGAACCGAACGTGGGATATTCATTTTACAGTTGAAATAAGATCAACTTCAAAACACCTTACGTAAATAACTGTAGATAACGACTTTAAGTCAAATGCGCCAAGATCTGTTTTAGACCGTAAGGATGGGAGGTTCAATTTTTGATCTGATTACTGTTTGAACCTTCCCGTTTTAGATAAGCGATCATCGAGTATTCCAAAGTCAAAAAGAGTAAAAACCGCTCTGTAAAGTACGGTAATGTCAACCCAATACTCACATATCAGTTATGAAGAAGAACAAGGTAAACTACTGGGGCACACAAGTATTGTTGACTATATACTTGCAAAGCCTTTTTGTGATTTGTTTTCTTGTATTATTTTCAAAAGTAGAATGGAAACCAGACAACAGTTTGGGTAAGATTGTGGAAAGGTTCAAAGTTTCTGATTGGAAGAGATCGTAATACACATTAAAAGGCTGGGGAATAATCGAGAAAATCAGTACGTGCAAATCGCTTAAATTAGTGTTCAATATCGGAATCCCTCTCCCTTTGATCCATTTGAATAAAACAAGTCATATTCAACCGCATTAATAAAACAGAATACGGTGTCCAAGACGGTTCATTAAGAAGTTTATAAACAAGAATAGTAAGGATCAGTTGGTTAAAACAGAAGAAAATACTGCTGAAAAAGTACTAAGTAACGCGCATTACGCCAGCATAATTATGTCTGTATGAAGTAGTGAGGCTTTCGTGAATTGAGCAGCTTCATGGTGAAAAGAGCAAATCATCTTCCACACGCTGCAAGGGGATGGATGTTCAATCATCGTGCGGCGTAAATCGGGACAAAAATAGCTCTTTGTATGAAGTAAAAAATTTTGATTTCGAACAAAAACGTGAGATAATTTTACGAATTTTGTGTTGAGTGATAGTGGGTAATGGACTGATAGCATCCAGCTTAGTCTCTGTGCAACACGATAAACCTAAAGCCCGGGATACGTTTTCAAAAATATTTATACAACTGTGGTTAATTTCAGTTTGAGTCTCATTCGTGATGAGCAGCCTTGAGGAGAGCCTGTTTCCCGGTGATTTTGTAGACAAAATATATGTAAATCCTAGAGAATTTAGCGATAGATCTAAATGTTCAAATCTTGAGTATTTTTTGCTTAAACAAGAAACTAGCTAAGTGAACCTGATGACTAAATTACCAGTTCATCATCGAGCTTGGTAAATTCGTGTGAACTGGCTGGTTTTATGATAAACGTCAACACAGTGCACTAAGGTGTTTTCATTGGGGACTAACACCAGCAATGAACCAGTCTTTATTAGCCCCTGTTTCCGTGTCCCTGTACTGCCTTGGATTATAAAATATACTGTGGATTTAAGAACTATTTGATGTTGTAAGATTCCTTAAAAGTCATAGATGTGAAATTCTCACCATCTTTACACATTCTTTTCTTTTAACTAACAGAACATAATCATCCGGGTTAATCGGTCGCTGAACAGCTCCGTTCCATCATTTTTATTCTTTCTAATATCTTCAACTAGTAGCATCAATTGTGGCGATAAACGCATACGAAAATCCCGAAACACTTTCTATTCCAACCTGTTTAAACGAGGTAGTAGACTAATTGACCCACGGGAAAGAAGGTCCGTACAACCTCATCATTAACACTTGTACCGTTTTGACAATCTCAAATGTTCACTTAAGAAACCAGGGAAATTGTACTAGTCTCAGTGACGATATTAGACAATGCAGAACTCCGATGAATACTTTCAACAAATTTTGAGTATCATGATGTGTTCATTTGATCCCAGATTGTATCCAAGCTAGAAAAGATGAGCAACTCATTCATACTATTCAGGGTTCACCTGTACGTAGATGTGTTTGTCCTATGTCGTTTGATTGCTCTTCACAACAGGAATTTGTCTTTGGATCAAACTGTTCCTCTTAGTTGACTGGTGATTAGTAAAATTGGAAAAAATTATGTCCACAGGGTGTGTGCATCATTCTTATCGGAATATGTTCACTATTTGCCCCGAATCTGCAGATGAAATTAGTGGCATCTATTTGCTTGCTGATTTGCCTCAAAAGAGCTGCATGCCATTCACGATATCATCTGCGTTGATTCGCTTACCGGACTTCTAAATATTCTACTATTAAAATTATTCCAAAGCAACTAGATTTGTTGTTCTCTAAGTAACGTTTCATTTGGTTATTCTGATGGATTCGTCTCATTGGTTTTAGGGATTACAACAGTGGTTGTTTGCGTTACTGAATGTTATTCATGGCTTAATGCTCAATACATGATACTCATTCTTTATCGTACCGACTGCGGATGCACGTTTGTTAGTATTTTCTGTGGTTTCCAGCCAACTCCACAAATGAATGGCTGGCAAATATAAGCACAATCACGACCCTATGCGTACGGAGAAAAACCATATATATCACAATATCAGTTAATTTAAACTACTAAGGGTGACCAACATTACCAAAAACCCCACACATTCTCGCTGAGTGAGCATTTTTCTATGGTAGGTCGGTAATATTCGCCAGCTTCCTAATTCCTACGTCGAGTGGTTAGTATTACGTCTCCGGGTTCCATCTTTGAGGACCTAAATTTCTCGAATAATCTATTGCATATTCACGTATGTTCCGTTCGTTCTGAACTGTTTCCTAATTTATCCCAGTGCTTCAAATGCACGTTCTTCCTCGAACTATTTATCCCCGTGACTCCTCGGTCATGAGCACAGATCCCTAACTAGATTAGACTTCGTGAAGTATTTAGGAGTTACAATTGACACAAACGTAACGTGGACATCCCGTATTTACAAATTTGTACAAAACTTCGCGTTCTTCCAGTTGTTCTTTATTATTCATCAGTGGTTTTTGCTGATCTACTCAAGAAAGACTTCGAAATTCTTCGTCGAGGTTTGCCAATCATTAGTCGTGTGTTTTATACCAGTTTATGATCTATCTAAAAAACTGTGTGAACTTATCCTGTCCACATGTGCAACATTTGCACAGCAAATCCTCCCTGACCCCACTCATCCTTCATATGGCGATCTATTCGAATGCTGCTCTCAATCATCTACGCATTCTACATATCGTTTATTACCCTCTCGTTTTAACCTTTACAGAAATTCCCCAGTTAACCATCTGGCCAGAATCCTTGTAAACCGACAGAACATAAACTCGGAGGTTAGATGTTTTACTCTTATTATTTCCTTATTTTGATGAGATGTGTAAATTTTTACTAAAATGCGGACATCTGTTCATGTAAAAGTGTATACAAATGCAAATACCAATCCCTACGACCGCCACTTCTTTCCCCATTCCTGTATTTTCCCAAGCAGCTTTTGTATGGCCGCGGCCTACTTACAGAAAGTTGACTGTACACTTGTGTGCTCAATAAATAGAAAAAGAAAGTAAAAACATTTACTGTTTTTAATATTGATCTCACTTGTATGAAATACGGTATCCAAAACAAACTTTCATTTTTGGCATTAAAGCGAACCCACGACAGCTTGCATCGTAACCTCATTCAGTAAGAATTAGCACAAGGCAAAGCTTTCAAAATGCTGCAAGGTGTTCAGTTCTGGCAATAGCAGGATACTCAAACAAAGCCCATTGGTTCATAACTTACAACCGGGAGATCATATCCGGAAGTATATGGCCAATAGTAATTTGAGTTCTCAGTTTGTTAATTCATTCGCGTTGGCCGTTCATGCGCTCCTTTTCATTCCTCTTTCTCCCCAACCCATTATGTGGAATATTGATGATGAGAACGTGAATGAGAAGAGGTAAAAGTCTGGAAGCGGACTGGGGTGATGATACAGAATTCTTTTCAACCGAATATGCATAAAAACTGAGTACATGCACTAGCTCTGCTGCTTAAATTAGACACTCCTAACTTTTAATGATCCGAATCAATGATTAGCCTCGAAATTAAGTACCCAATAGGGGAGTATAAAGTGGCTAATATGACCGAGTTCATTGGTCAGTTCTCAAACTACACTCAGCTGCTCATTTAAAACAGCTCAATTCAGTATTGAACCACGAATCTCAGCAATCTCGAACGCCTTATTTGGATAGTAGTTTGTTTTTTTATCACCTCACCAAACTCAGAAGAAAAATCTGCTTCGTTTTTTTAAATCTTCATGTGTGATAATCATTTATTTGGGAACCGATAATGCAGAGAACGTTTTAGGAGTTCCTCTCTTTCTGATGTCAACCGTTAAAAAGCAAACTATTACGTAAAAAATCACCTTCGGTACACTGAATTCCCCGAGAATACGGAATAACAAGCAGTTTGTAGCGAATCGGGCACATCAACCAACGCAGAGTTAAGTTGCTTTTCAAGAACAAACTGTGCACTCCTTATTTTGGTAAAGAAAGAAAGCCAGCTCCTAGCATTTTTGGTAAAGAAAAATTATCCGACATAAAACAACATATATTTGGAAAATAGCTTTAGTTTTAACTGATCGGATAAATTCTGTGTAACAATTTTATCATTGCCCTTGTTCGATCACACATGTCTGTATGTACATGGTAGGTGTGATTTTCTTTTCAGTAATCACCAAAGTTTCAGGTTTTTCTCCGCATTCACAAAACCATTCACGGTATACTGAAACTGCGCGATATTGTTCAACAAATAAAACGTTATAATTTATATATTTGGGGCAATGGCAAAGAAATCTTTTCAATTTTTTTTTATTATTTCACGTGGATTTTACCTTAAAACGTGGTGATTATCATCGGTTTGTAAACAATAATGAGCTAGTTTTTCTCCCTTGCATGCACCGGTAAACTAATTTTGTCTTTTTCTCGTTCATGAGCTAAATTCGCTTTGCTGTCTTCATTTTTTAATGAAACATTTATTTGCTATATGTTTCTGATTGGGAACCTATTTATTAGTTAACTGACAGATTGATCACTCGATCGATCGACTACGTGCGTGAGCGATTAATAGATTGACAGCTTGTGTCTTTTATCTTCTCATCTATATTCATTCATTCATTAAACCTTTTTTCCTTTATAGTACACCTTAAAACTGAAGAAAAATATGGGAAAACTGAAACAGCGCTACCAAGCATTTCGTGCCAGAGCGTTTTGCAATGATGATCGGTGCAAAATTCGGGAACTGATCTAGTTCCAGTAACTGGCTCATGCGCTCCGCGTTCCCATTATTTGACGTGTCTTCAATAATTAACTGTAAGATAATTTCATAAAATTGAAAATTCCAAGGTACTTGAAAATTCCAATTTTCAACAACAAAAAATCATGAACTCAGCACACTCGGCCCCAAACTCCCCACGCTCACGTTATTTGGCTCCTGTGGAGTACCAAGTGCTGTTTACCGGATTTCCTGATTGATATTTTTTGACTATCCACCTAACTGACGGATATTCCCACTTAAACCGAAACAGGTAGGTTTTTAGATTCCCACAGTTTTAGGCAATATTTGACGATTGTGAGTGAGAAAATTGATAAATGGGAAAAAGTGAAGTGTAGAAAAGCGTTGTTTATCATCTTCAAGATCAGCAATAACTCACTGGTAATACTTTCAACTATGCATATACATAGCAAATGCATATAATATACATACTTTAGAAGGACATTACCGAGATCAACCTTTTGCATTAGTCGAGGAATTCTGTCAATAATAATTAGATTTGAATCAGATCGTTAGTAATTCCCAATTGTTTTTTGGATCACTTTTCTCAGAATTTGCACGCGATATACTTCATCCTATCATCGCAATAAGCTGACGGAGTAGCAAACACGTGCAGTGGAATAGTGTGTCTGTTTTGTTGGCGTGCAGGTCTTGTCATCAGACAAAATGCTACGTGCAAGAATTGTCAAACAAATGGTATTTATGAAACGTTGTAATATAGTTTTGTGAAATTATACTTTTTCTGGTGAATTTGTCGCACAGTATCCAGGATCAATATTAGCGATTATCCAGTAGTAACTTCTATTAGTCAATCAATGAGACCGAAAGTCTGACTTAAATTATTGAAAAATAGAATTTCGGGGCTAGTTTTCCTAAAATCGGTTATCCTATTTCGGTCACTCAGATATTAAAATACGCTAGAGCGGTTAAGTATTTGTACATTCAATCCCGAAAATACCATCCCAACGGGTTTCGTCCTGAAATTCACTCAGTAATTTGTATTCTCCACAATGTAACTTCTATACGATGAATTGCTGTGGTTAAACTCAGTTATTCGTTGAACCCGGTTTACCCTTTTTTAGCTGCTGCTGCTTTGTTTTGATCAGGCGAAAATACTAAACATCAGAGTGTTCCAGTGGTTGTTTTACGTGACGAAACACATCTGACAAACAGAAACATGCAGCGAGACTGTTTCGCTCTCGCACATTTCCTTATTTGCTTGTTAAAGAATGGCTTTATATAATGAACAATATAAGTCAGTCTATTCGATGGAATATCCTGAATAACTTCAGACAAGCAAGCAGAACAAATCTTTTTATAATCATTTTTTGAATTATCTGGTATAGAAGTTACCATGGAAACGCCAAACTACTAGAGGTACACATGTTCATGGCGTTAGCCGTTCCAATAATACGACAACTGTTCGACATTTCGAATGCTTAGACCAGCCAGTTGTACAGAAGCACCTGTGGGGAAAGTGCGAGATGATTATCAATATACGTTTCCCAACTGGAAGATTCCTTTAGCCAGATATTTTAGGATATTTTGGCTCTGTTGATAAAAACAACACTGACTGACTGTTTTGCTTTTAAATAATCGAGCAGTGTGTGTGATTTCTTTTGATAGATGAAGTAGAATAATTCATCGTGTGAATGGTGTAAAGCGGTGCGGCATATGCCTAAACGCATCATTTTTCTAAACATCTAGCTTGCATATTTCAGAATTATTTTCTGTCCCGCTGCTGCTAGTGCTACTGTTGCTGGTTGTTAGTTTGTGTTTGGGGCTCAAATTCCCCAGCTGCCGTAACTTTTGATGTGTACAATCTCACTGACACCCATGACCTACCAGATAGGAATTTCATGCACGTGCGAGCACATGTGGGCTGTTTCCGTGACCCCCATTCCCATTGTTATACTCCTTTCGTCGCATAAACTGTTTAACTGTTCTGATGAGGCTGCGGTTCACTGTACGACAGATGAGTTAAACACGTCACACTGTGCGTTAAATAGCAGACGGCGCGAACCCCATAGTCACGAGGACCTGCTGTTCAGTGATCCTAACCGGCAAACTAAGCCTCGGAACTGGGAGTGGCGAACCACATGAGGCCGCAATAGGTTAGACGGGGTATTTAACCGGACGACAGCAGAGCTGCCTACCACCAAATTTGGGTGGCGGTGGCATGTCTCGAACCTCGAACCATGGGGTCCAAAGCACGCCGCGACAGCGACTAAACCACTGCGCTACTACCACCCAGACTTGGACTTACTACAGTGGGAGCAATGAACAGTTTCGCAAGGCCCGGAACGCACTGAAATCCTCATATGATTTGACATCAATGAGGCGGGAAATTTAACAAAACACCAGCTGTTTGCACATCAAGTTCTACGCAAATATCTCCGGAAAGGTCTTTTCTACGATAATTGAAACAAGCCGGGATAAATAAGTTTTGCTATGAACTTGGAAAGCAAAAGCTGAGGAAGAAAACACTTGAGCAGTGATCCTGCAGTTTCACGGTGCCCAGCTGATGCCGCTCGCCCATTATCACTTGCTTGATTAGAAGAGTTGAATCTCATTTAACGGCCACACTAATCATCGGCATCGGTTCTAATGGTGTGTCATCACCATCCCCAAATACCACTGTTGTCACCTTGAGGGATGCATGTAGATCCCCGCTCGACAGCTTTTCTGCAAATTTTCTATTCCTGATCACCCCGCGTTCGACCAAATCGTTCCCATTCGGAACTGTGAATTCAGTATTCTACACAAATGCTTTTGTCCCATTCACCTCTACTCATGTTCCGTAAAACTGGCAGAAGGTGCGATTACAAACCGTTTTTTATTTACCTCTTTAATGCACCAGAACACTCGTTCTGATAGCCCATTAACCCAGATGGCTTAAATTTCGATTCCGCAACTTCCCTATTACATTAGGCAACGGAATTCTTACGCGCTTCATTAAAATGTTTTGGATGCGCTTTCTTCAGTTTTTACCCACTTATCCAATTTTCTTCTCTTTTGAAAACTGGGAAATTTTGTTGTTTCAAATACCTACAGGTGTATGTGCCACGATGCAAAACGAACAGAATTCACCGCCTTCGACTTGGCACAAAAGAATCCACACAGCTGCTGAACAAATCAGGTAGTATTCACCCAGTGGCTCTTTTTATCTGAATCTTTTTCACCTATTTCCACGATCTGTTAGCAAGTTTCTCAGCTCTTTCCGATCAGATAGGCTAGGGATGTATGGTTACTTTTTTAACAGGTTGTCTCGGTGGACAACTATTTTCACCATGGATCTTCCATATTCATGGATTTTTTGATGGATTGTGATTCACCCATAATTCAATCTATAAGCTTTGAATTAATATGTAATGTTTTCAAATTATCACCATAACCCTTTCGTCATCGAAAATCTGACTACAAAAGATTAGAACAAATATTGAGAGAGAAATCTCAAGTGAACAAACATTATTTCTAGCTCTGTCAATAATCTCCAAGGGCCGTGTTTTCAAATCGAATATTATGATAGATCAATAGAGGACACTTTTTATGCCACTTTCTTTTGAGAAATATGTTTGCCTTGTGTTCTAACTTATTCCCTCTCACATTTGCGTGTGTTCCTAGAGATTAGGATCTTCAGTTATACATCGTTTATCGGTGATTATCAGTTGTGTTTCCTCTTTGTGCACCAGTATGAATGCTCTGCCAAAGAATGTGAATTGCATTTTTGTGTATGTGGAACATTTACACAGAAATCCTTCCTATCATCCACTGCATTGATGATCCATTCAAGTGCCACTCACCCTCTCCAACGCGTTCTGCCCTTCGTTTCTTCGCCTCCCGCAGTGATGCCGATAGAAACTTTACCGTTAATTATATCCCCTACAAATCAAGTCCGAGGTTCAGATGAATTGCGTGGGAAAAATTATTAGTTAATTTTTATTTCAAATTCGATGCAATGAGAATGTAAGTTTCCGTTTGGATGAGGATAGTTTTTGCGGGAAAGGTACATGAAATCCAGATTCAAATACACATATACAAGGCGATTGAAGTCCGGTTGAGAAGAGGATTGCAAGTCGCAGCTGTAGTCAGTTTCAACCAATCGCCCAAAGCGTACAAAAACAACCAGGACAGGAATCTTTTTCGGGAGATGGTATTTGTATTTGTATTTTGTAACTTTTGTAAGCATGTAAGCTTACATTTCAGTTAAAAATGTGCATTGTTCGTCGCGCAGAATGAAATAAAAATAATAAAAACAAAAGGTAAACAAGGTCGGTGATATACGTATC
>UZAN01041540.1:10374-20817 GCA_900618425.1 Echinostoma caproni
ATTCCTCCAGAAATGAAAACCACGTTGATCTGCTTAGTTTGGTCACCGTGTTTTTTTCTCCGTGGCTTGCTCTCGTTCCGGTTTATAGTGATTCCTTTGCTATAATATACTTACGCCTCAGGGTGTATACAGTATTAATTTAACTCAGCTTGATTCCCATACTGCGGCAAGCGAGCTTCGGAGGATTTGCCCTAATTGATTAAGGAATTTCTCCGTATACAGATCACAGGGAATGGAACATGAAATGCTGAGAAGCAATGTCCAGCTTTTGGAAACGTGTTAGTCCCTTACAAAAGTTTTTTCTGATGGCCTACAGAAAACATGAAACAGACTAGACAGTCATTTATTGCTCAGCTGCTAAGCATGTCTGCATTCTATCCGTCAGGGACCGAGAGCGTTTAGAGACTGGATCAGTCGATTGGCACGGAAAGAAATTTCAGACCAGGTGGCAACAGGTGCCTATCAGCAATCCAACTAAGGTTAGTTTTGCGCTGTGTACAACGTTATTTATTGTACTATTTCAACTGTGTTCGATTTGGAATCGGAAGATATGTGATTTATCGGTATGTAGTCCATCAGGACAATCTTAGTGGCCACCGCCCTGAAATCGGTCCGGTTTCGTTCGCCCTCTTTTCAACCTCACTGAAATGACCGGGCCTGATCAGCCTATGGTCAAGCTGAAAAAGCAGATTACAACACTGTGTGTTGTTTTGCGATGCGCACATTGCACAACATACTGACCTTTACAAAAATTGCTTTCCATCACAGTTTCAGACAATCTTCTTTTCGTGTTTGTATCCTTGAGCATGTTGTGCAATCCCTTTTCTACTGTTCGATAGACTCACTTGAATGAATTTTCAATGTGGCAGCTGAACCAAAAAAGTGGATTGAACCCAATAAAATACAATTTATTATTTGCTAACGCCATGGGGATTGTAATATAATAGAAAATATTGATTATGCAACACCAAACTTTCAAATCGTGTCTGTACTTATTGACTTACTTAGCGAATGTTGATCTAGCGATGATTCGATTCCATCAATGGTCTCTATGAATCGTATTTCGGCTGCGTATTTCACAGGGTTGAAGAGAGAGAACATAGGATGAGCCTTAAATTCCACAGGTTAGCGTAGACATGCAAAAAATGCAATGATTGCATAAAAACCGATAATACGTTTGCATTCTTTTCTTGATTAATACAGTCATTTGTTTCAAACTGAAGCCTATGATCAATAAAAAGCAGCCTAATAACATGAACAATTGAAACATGTGACTAAGGGCAATGGCAATGGCTATATTTGAACAGAAAATGCCCAAGAAGATGAGGTAAAAACACGGAGTATTTAGGAAAACTATAAATGATTGAAGAATGTTCATGCATTCCCAGATTTTCGTTTCTGGATTATTTCATTCATCTAAACAACACCAAAAAATAAATTTGTGCCATAGCTGTTTTTGCAGGCTCCATATCCAGCAGTTATTCCAAATCCCATGAAGGTGTGTTCCAACAAATAAAACATTAATGAATAAAATCTGTGATTACCGATTGAAAGAGCAAATGTTCAATGTATTTCAGTCGGGAAGCCCTCCAGATCATCGGTGAAATTCGAACCAGTCCACGTGGACTCAGTGCTTTGTAGCAGCTGCACGTCAAAACACCAATGGTTACGGGCATCATCATTACCATACAGCGAGATACAGTGAAGTGAACTTCATTGATCGCTGCCAAGCTCAAAATGTACACAAATAATGTGATAAAGCACAAGATGGAGGGTCTGATTGGAGGAAAGCAAAGACCAGGAACATCTACGGTCAACACACACAGTACACAATCTAAGTGTGCAGACACCTTTTCAAGCTTCCTGACCTGATAAGAAAAGCAACAAGAAGGCCACTGCTGTCGGTTCGCTGTCAGGACCTTCAATGTATTCAACCAACCAGTTGCAGAGTCTTTTGAACTCCAATCTGGATAATGGGAGACACTGATTCTGCTCAATCGCTCTATGCATTTATTTATGCCCAGTTTGCACGTCACCTGGTGACCTCCACGCGGTTTTTTCGAAACCTGGAGCCGCAAATGCTACTGAGATCATTTCGGTTTTGTTTCTTTTAACGTATTATGCTAACTGGGAGATCATTCAGCCCGCATGATAGTCTGAGCATTTAGACAGGTTTCCCCCGGTACATTTGAAATCAACAATTGTCTTTATTAGCTAAGCCAATGATTATAATAGAATGAATGATTTCGTGGATGTGATGATTTCCATTTTTAATGTACGGCATTCTATTTGGATGTAGACCTGTTACTTTGTGTGCCTGCTTAAAAGTTTTACACACTTCATTGTCTGTCCATAAAATCTGTTGCTACCTTAGAACAATAATTTCAGTCTCGTTGGCTATGAGATGCATTGCCTTGGCCCCGAGGATATTATTGCTTGCATTTGCTCCTCATTAGCGCAATCATTTTATCGATCTGTTTTACCAAATCAATTGAGGTAAAATGCCACAAGATTCAGCCAAGCAAATGATTTAGATTCATTGTATAATGTGAATGTTGAACCACTGCACGATCCTTTCAACACAAACCTAAGAAAGACCACTTTGTATGTTGTGCGCAGATGAGTTGCGATAACAGCTGTGAAGTTTGTTCAGAATTGCACAGAAGTAAAGCGAGGCGAANATCAGTCATGGGAAATATGTCGTGCAACACGTTCTGATCCTCACTTCCTGAGAACCAAAGACCAAAGGAGGTGGAACATTTTACAATGTTAACTCATGTTTGATGAATCAAATATGAACATTCGATCAAGGCGTGACCAACATATTCTACTGTTTTGTAATGCCCAACGGTGTTTCCCATGCGTTTTAAATGACGATCATTCATATTCCGTTATCGTACAGATGGCTTCACATATGGTTATCTATGTGAACTGCAACCATATTATTCACTATCTACGTAGTTTGCTTTGACAAAGATGTTAATCAACAGGCAGTTATTTATAACTGTTCGCCTGCATTATTAGAGCTGTTCACGGAGAATGAAAGCTAGAAAGTTCAATGAAGGATTAAGAAGGGCATCGTATGGTGACTCTACAATGTTACAGCGATTGATTTTCCCCCTCCAATTCATTCATTGTATGAGATAAATTGCGGTTTTATTAAAATATTCATCAGAATTTTAATTTTAACCGTTGGGCAGCGATTCTGGGATAACTTCCGATGACATTTCTGCACGTGTAATTGTTTAAAATCAATCTAAACTTCACAATGGATTACCGAGAGTAATTTCCGCAACTCTCCTTAGTTTTTCAGTGGCTTGTCCTTTTCTAATGACTGTTGACCCGATGTAAATATATCCTTACCTTCAATAAAATCCTTCACTGAGTTGATTTGATTGCCGGATTCTGTGAGTGTTTTCGTAATAAAAAAATGTGATCAGCCTGTTTGTCGTGCAGTATTTATCAAACATCAAAATTATTTTGAAAGTGATCGGGACGAGATACTGGAAAGTAGAACAGTTATGACACCTGGCTTAACACAATATCCAAATATATGTGGTCAAGCACAACACTACACCTTCACAAGCACTGACGATGTCACCTGGGCTGGCGAT
Source organism: Echinostoma caproni (assembly GCA_900618425.1). Taxonomy (NCBI): domain Eukaryota; kingdom Metazoa; phylum Platyhelminthes; class Trematoda; order Plagiorchiida; family Echinostomatidae; genus Echinostoma; species Echinostoma caproni. The sequence continues at coordinate 13,989 of UZAN01041540.1, forward strand.
GAAACGTTTGCAAGTAAACTGCCAAGCTTAGCGAACAGGCGAAATTGAACTCAGTTCACTTGGGCTACGAAAACCGATCTTGAATAGTTTGTGAGCAGTAGTTACCACAATATGCAACTGTGATGTGTCACTGCTGGTTAGACTCCGTACCAAGTGAGTTGAACGCACCCTTTACACTTACGCCCTTTGACCTAGTCACACTCCGCATGTTATTTTATCCCACTGAGTCTGAATGAAACAGTAGACTGGATAGAAATGCTAACCATTCGTTCGAACCAAAATACACATATTTCCAAACTACTGTTCAGATGCCTGTTCTCGACAGTGTTCATCGTGTCACTCAATGAACAGCGTACCAAAGTAAGACCTCAGCAGATACTTTAAACGCCCGCGTATTCCGGGAGACTAAGGCTCACTGGGATCGGCATAAATGTCGTTCTCGTGCAAAAGAATGCTCTTAGAGAACGGCTTTCGGAAGTGTATGCAGGAAGGGTCTAGTCTATCTTCGTGTGATGATATGGGATAGAGCGCACAGAGTACGTCGGAAAAGAGAAATCCATCAGCAAGTAAGTGAATGACCTGAAAGATTGAAGCTTGATTCTAATAAGACCAGAATTTGGGTTCATAGAAGACGTTGGCTTTGAATCCCTGCCAAAATCACTTCCCTTGGTTTCGTCAATCTGACCAAAGCCATTAACTGAAAAACCAGTAACCGATTGATTTGTTTTCAAGACTGCTGGATTATTATTGATTTGATTCACACCAGTTTAAACTAGACTATTGGGCTATATCTCTTTATAAATTTGTCCCAAATAAACTCAGGAGATAAAACGGACAAGTATTCTTTGTGAAACCATCCAAATTTAGCCAATCATACGTTTTATCACATTCCAAGTTGCTATCAATAGCTTTTTTATTTATCGGTATCGCGGGAAGTTGATTTGAAAAGCGGGGAGAAGGAGATATGGAAATACCCATAACAGAAATTGCACTACTCGATAGATATACTCACGAACATCCACGACAAAGTTTTTATATAGGACACTCAGCAATTCAAATAGTTCTGTAAAGAATAGAAATGAGAGAAAAAAGTAACATAACGTGTCTGTTATTTGATGCTTAAACTTATAAGAAATGCAAAGATCATATATTATACACTAACATGTGTTGCATTTTTAACCATTCCCTAGCTTAACCTGACCGCGTCTGTAACATTTTGCAAAGTTAGGCGGTTTTTCATTGATTGCAACAAAACCCATATTCATATTGATCTTTATCAATGAATTATCCGATATATTTTATTTTGACAAATACCCACTTCTTTCAGATCATGTGCTCTCGGAACGCCGAAGACTGTGACAGGGTTTTTGTACAGCACTGTATAACCCCATTACATTTTGCCTTACCGAAACATGCCTCCTTTCGTATTTTCTATCTTAACCGGTTTCGTACGAACAAGACCGTATTTAATCCACATTGCCAACTTAGAAGGGGATTTTCGATTCGATCAACTGGCATTTACGTATTCCTATCCAGTTAGTTTATACAAGTCAATTCACAAATCAAAGATTACTCTATTCATCCTAATGAGTGAATTCTCCGCTCTTTGCACACCAGGGGCATTCGTAGTCATATACAGTTACAGAGAACATAAATTAAAGTGTCGAAAAACTCAAAGGAAAGGTGGCGTAAACATGTGGAAACATCTGTCATTTACCGAAACTTCCTAAAACATTATCTCTTATGAATGGCAGAAATATCGAAGGATGTGGGATAACAGACAAACGGTAGGCGGTGGCACAAGTGTACCCTCGTTTGTAACGACATCTAGCTATGGAAGTGAATACTCATTGTTTAATCTCTGCGTGTAATGTGTTGGTGACATTTGTTAGAAGATTTTTGTAGAAGATTTCGCAAGAGGTAAAACGCTTGTCGGTGATAAATTTGTGCGAGTGTAAATTGGGAATTGATTGTGCTTGAAACAAGTGTTAGCAGATCAATTATAAGACCGGTAAATAAAACTGGGGAGCAGTAAAAAAGAGAAGAACCAACACAAGAATATACAAAATAGCTTGATAAATACGGCGGAACATTTGAAGAGCACAAGCGGAAATACAGAAACAAGGCTAGATATATCACAACTAACTTCAGATATATTAAACCAACGTTTTGACTTGAATTCAAGATTTGCACTATGAAATGTATTATATAGAAGAACATTTTCGAGAACCTAAAATAATTGGTGTATTCAGAAGCATTTGTCTGTATCGCATCGCATCAATAAAACAAACGCCTTTGTGAGGTTGGTTACAGATGATTGTTTACGTTGGTTAAATGCATATAGAGTGACAGATTTCATTTTTCATACTCACCATCACAGTAATCCACAGTAAAAGTATTGTTCGATGCTGATAACCAGGATTAAACAAGGTGATAATATGAGCACTGCACCAGTGGTTAAAACGAAACCTAAAAGACCGTCGAATTTAGCCTGAACAGCAAATGAAGCACAGAACGACATACAGAAACAGTTAGAAATGCCTCGATTCGATTGAGGGCTTTGAATTTGTGGCAACATATACTACACCATCTCGATATGTTAGAGCAGGATGGACTAAGTGAATTGGCCGATTGTCACTGACGACGACATCCTGACTGAGTTGAGTAGACAATCCAGCCCCGGTATGATACAGCGACAATACAAAAGCTTTCCAAGCGGGAGTACCGTGGCTCCTGCTCTACTGTGTCCGTTGGAGATACTTTAGAACAGTGCTGCGCGAGTACGAACACAGTGAACTTAGTTGTATGCAGCGAACCGTGAACTGAAAAACTAGCAAACACCGAACTAGGCTAGTACTACAAAGAGCAAATTTGCTGCCGGCAACAAAATTTCGTAAAAAGAAAATCAAAAGTGGTTAGATCAGCTTCTCGATGGTCAAATGGGTAGTATGCCTGATTGTGCGATCCCGGTGTCGGTCATCAATGGGTTCGATGAATTTGCATAGCTGATAAGAATCAACAAATTCGAAACTGCTGTGCAGTGCGTTTTGCTTTTAAACCTCACGCTTCAATTGTTCGCAGTGCAAAAAATTAACAATATCATCCGTATTCATATGTATGCATATGGATTTAAGTACACGTTTTACCTATGCACCGGTGAATGTAAACATTTAAGTTGGCTCGAATGGGAAGCTTCCTTGAACGATGCACATATTTTACACAGAGAAAAAGCTAAACCTACTTTACCTTGACACTTTTCAAATCATAACCATGAAGTTTAAAATTTCGATTTATAACCAGGCGTGGAAATAGCTGTACATAAAATTAAAAAAAGAATCTCAGGTTGACAGAAGGTATCTGGCGATAATAAAATTCTCAACGAATTGCATTATTAGGGTGAACTCAAGCCTAGAGTAGCAAACTCATGCTTGGGCGTATGACAAATAACTTATTAGGAGAAATTCGTTTGTCCGTACGATCGATCTTGCTGATTTGCTTGTGAAATGGCCTCTACTTGTTTCCAGAAGATCGTTGCAGAGCTTTCAAATTAAATAAACGAGTGAAACATTTTCACAAGCCCGAAGGGCTTCAGATGCATGACAACCTGTAATACTATATCAATGAGAAGGCTGTCTTGATATTCGATCATTATTCCGGACAAACATCACACCAAAAAGCGTTAAATAACTGTTAGTTTATAATTTTCTAGTGCATTAGATTGTCGTATAATGGGTCAATGTACATGCAATGCTGTTCGATTGTTTCGCCATGTTAGTCGATATAGCCGTGCTGCCTACTTTCACTCTTATTGGTGGTCTTATTGCTGAAGAGTATCAGATAGCATGACTAGTTGGGGCAATGTAAGGGAGCAACAGCCAGCTTCTCGCGCCTGTAGACATTGAAATTAATAGACACCATACAAATCCATACAACAAGATGGAATGAATCCTCAGTTTTGTCCTGGAAATGGTACACTCAAAATGTGACTAATAGCGTCCATGTTGGTAGTCCACGTGGTGTTTTCAAACCAAAATAGATGACATAGAAGAGAGTTATTGAGGAATTCTCACCAATAAGTATCATATGAACCAAATCTTTTTTCCAAAATTGAAGTCTTGTTATAGATTTGTTCCTCGATCTCTTTACATGATTTTATAAATTTGCAATTTAAAATCAAATTTATTGTGACTAAATTTTGGTATCCTGAAGATTCACAATCAAATAATAACCCTCTTTGAAACATTCTAAAAGCAACTGTGATATTAATTCTAAAGAGAAGCTTCTCAATATTATCTACAAACCAACAACCATTTACCAGGCTTCAATATGCTAGTTCGTTATTCAGGCTCGTCATACCTTAGCTTAACACCTTTGAATCTACTCGTTACAATGGATTACTTCGAAACTGATGCATATATGTAAATTACTGGCTTTTATGAGGTAAGATATGAACCACACGATGTAGCGACTGAATTGTTTTTTACGGCTTTCTAGAAAGTTTAGAGGTTATGCCGCATGTTACTGTTATGTTAGAGTTGTGTAGAACAGCTTGTCTGTACCGCTCGCCGAAGCTCTGAGATACAGATGCACCGCATGTGAATAAATGTTCAATAACATATTCGGAAGACCATATATATGAATATCCAAAACGTGAAACGTGAGGTGCTTAAAGATTAAACTGTGGTAAAGTATACCCATCAGATTATTGGAATCAGGGTTCCGGGGGATTGCTACTCAGAATGCTACTTAGAATGGGCTGGTGGGTATTTCATAGAAAAGTAAGGTGACACTCAAACTACAGTGCTCCGAAGAAAACAGTTGAAATTGTTTGCTATGCATTATATCGTGAAGCTCCGTAGCGGAAAAACTCCGTATCAATAAAACCGCATACAGAGAGGAAAGAGTTCTTTGCCTTACACCCTAAAATATGATCAAGTTTTATTTCGTTTTACAAAACAAGAATGTTAATCTAACAAATACAGAATTAAGTAAGTGCGTTTAATTTTACAAAGATAAAATCAACACGTAAATACTTGGAATTCATTGTACACGTTTTTCACCTTCACTTGGGTTTCATATGCACCGCAACGTTACCGACGCATTTGAGGATGAAACCCAGAAAATAATGGGGAGGTATTCTTGAACTGCGGACGACTGAGCAGATTTATTCAACTTGGCAAACCCATCAATTGCAAGCATGACACTGGTATTTATGACAAACAAAATTTACCATAATGTTGCTTACCGAACAGTTTCGAGCGTTCAACAAGAACAATGGACCAAATTAATTCAAAAACTAAAATAGAATGCACAGTCAATCAATCGCTTGTATCCGTGTAAACTAGGAAATGAAACATGTTTCGTTGACGAGGATACATTTGCGTTGATTCGCATTATTATGAACAGGATTTGCTTAGGCGTGTTTAGTCACTGATTTGGCTAGTAATTCGATAGACAGTGTTAGTGTTGTCAATTACTGATCAGTCGGTTCTTCGCTGTGACCCTTTTATTAATCCTGTTTCAATTTCACAAAACAGAGTCAACCAATTTTTTGTGCAATACAAACGCCCGACTCATATTAATGGGCATAATGTTATTAGTGAATTCTTGTTAAGTGGTAATGCATTCAAGTTCTTTCAGGTGGGAAGAAAAACCAGGATCCGACCAGTGGGGGAGGGGGTATAAAAGAGATGAATTTTAGTGGGCAATGGGATACAAACAACTGAACTCCGAAAAACGCAGCCGGGGGGCGCATTTTGAGCAAAAGTCCAAGCGCTATCATGAACGAACAAACTCACGTCTTGTCAACCTGTAATAAGCTTCTAAATTCGTTTCCATTTCATCTGTTTGTATGTCAGAATGGAAAATAAATAAATAGTTGAATACGAAGTACTGTTCCACAGAATGAGAGGACGGGCATATTTTTATTCTACATCAGGCAGATTATTACCAATTTACTAATGTGATTCGGAGCATAACTTGAAAATGTTTCAAATTTAAGTGTTCCAAATTGTCAAACTATTATTGAAAAAATACCCATTTTGTAAAAAAGCTCATGCCCTTCCCCCGTGTAGGCCGCGTTGTTGAGACTAAGATATTTACCTCGTTTACGATATTTCCAAAGAGAACTGGATGTCAGAAATTCATAGAAACGTTAACTGCTTCCACTGGATAAGTTCAACATCCGTCACTGGATGCCCAGGAGTGGATCATTAACACCCTGTGACTTTTCAAAGCGCACACTCACCTAGTTTAAGAACTTCCGTGTCAGCGATTGCCTCAATCAATTTTCTCGCAGTTTCGTACATTTCTAAAACAAAAAGCAAAATGAAGATTGAGAAAAATCAGTCAGAGTCCTGTTCAAGAGTGATAATGCTGTACGATACTGCACACGTAATACATGTCCGGGAGATAATTTTAAATAGGCGGAATCGGAAATGCGTTTGCGCCTGGTGGGAGATCTTTAGTTCACGTGATTCACTTGGAGCATTTTGTATTCTACCGCAGACCGTGAACCAAAATGTTTATTCAGTAGCGATCATGTAAATCGACAGTATCGAGGCCCTATGTGGTGCGCCACTTCAATTTTCGGGGCTTAGGTTACCGGTTTTCAGGTCTTCGTGACTGCTGTTCCCCACATAAATGTCTGTAATAGAGTATCGAAGTGGCGTCGATGCAGTAGCAAAATGTCCAATGAGCGGAATTGTAAAGCGAATCTGGATTTAGGAATGCGTGGTCGCTTGTCACACACGGAAGCGTTTGTCGGTCAGACGACGACTAAACATTTGTGCGGAGAAGTGAACTATCCTTTAACTTTTCTATACTCTAA
>UZAN01041540.1:40361-57509 GCA_900618425.1 Echinostoma caproni
AAATACACCAGCGGGCTAGATGCGAATCGAGTTTGAAGCTTAGCCGCGTAGAACGTTTTGTTGATGGCATTTGATAAACTTCTATGCACAATCTCTGCCAAGGTGTCATTCACAAGTACCGCCGTGTCGCACCTTGCCGACACTAATTACATTGTAAACATGGCCGAAGCTTTCCGGCCCCTGTATAGAGTTAAGACGGGACGATCTAGACACGTGGATTTCCCATTCTAGCCACAGTGGAGGCAGTTTCCATCCGTCTTCTCAGCGCCCTCCCCTCTCCCTGTGTGCTCAGAAACAATTTGTGCAAGCACTCAAGCTCCCATGGGGGGATCGCCGACAAGTGACGTGTCATGCAACATCGGAGCAAGGGATAATTGGGGACCAATTTTAAAACCAACTCATGAATACGTGAATTACTTTCCCTCTCTTTTTTCCTTGTAAATCCTTGTCTTTCGATTTTCTTGGGTAGAGGCGTAGCCTATATAATCAAAATTCAATAGGGCATGATCACTACGTTCAGGTGGATACGGAATCTAGGAGCACAAATATTTCACATTAAACATTGCCGACGGTGGAATGAACTTGGATGATTACATCCAACGATGCAGCTAAGAACGTGTCCCAGGACAGGGTCTAAAAAGGCTCCTCGGAAAAGTTGTGTGTGATGTGCGTTCTACGCATATCAATTAGGGAGAAGGCTTTCGCTTATCGATCACCTGACCTGAAGCTCCTCGAGATCGAATGAACTGATCAGCTGCGGGTGCTCGGTATACTACCGAATACTGTGTGTAACCATCTCCCAAACGTTTAAAAAGTGGGCGATACAAGATGAACAGCCTGCAAAACTGAATTCGGCAGGACAAGTTCATCAAGGTGTTTCAGGATGAACATGGGTGCTGCGCACAGAAGAAAACGGATCTCGGCCTACAAACTGATATCATGTTACTCTTCCGATTGACCACATTCGGTGAACGGTGTGAGCTCGCATACAGAGTGCTCGGTTGGCATTTGCAAGCTTGAGGAATCTTTGGCGCCGTCGCGACATCCGATTATCTGTGAAGGGTCGAGGGTATGCTGCGGCAGTTCGGCAAGTTGTGCTAAACGGTACACAAACTTGACCAATAAGAAACCAAGTTACGAATAAACTGTCGGTGTTTGAACACCGCTGTTTACGCAGCTTTGCAAGAATCTGGTGAGGCAGCCGGGCGAGCAATGTTGAGATCAGGCAAAGAGTTTCAAGTAATCACAGTCACTCAGTGGAGCAAATGGTAGACCTCCTTAGATTACGTTGGTTGGAGCATGTGTTACGCATGCCACCGGATAGGGTGCCACTGCGAGTGATGTTCGCCGAGGCTCGTAGTTGTTGGAAAAAAGCCAAGGGTGGTCGAATGAAGACCTGGCATGAAAGTATGAAAGCCCCAACCAGGAGTCTGAGTCACATAGGTTTCGTTAGGCTTTATGGCTGAGGACTTCGAGATGGAGATAACCGATGGTCAGAGACACTGAGTGATATGGCTGCGTCGTTCGTGCGTGTTCTTAATTTATCTGCAACATTAATCCGCGGAAATTCTAAATTTTCCTGCGTGGTCCTTCTTTCGACTTTTCATTTCTTTCTCCTAAAGTTCATCAAATGGGCAGCCAAAGGAAAGCAACCAAAATCGGCACACGATAGTGCAGGTTAATGGTTGTGTAAACTAAAACTAAAACATTTTGGTGAGTAATACTATATGTAATTTACCATGGATTTAATTTATTTTTGAATTGCGTGCTGGAATCTTACCATTAAAATACTGAATATATTGTTTTGCTGAAAACGTGCTTTGTCTTATCATCCATTTTTACCAGCAGATAATAATCTCTGTCTTGAGTTTCCCCGTACTATTCATCTGTCCCAAAAGGTGTATGCATTTTCATTCCATGCGTTGAGTTAATTTCTATGTGTCTGAGCGACATCGACCACCGTGCTGGATCGCTAGGGGCACTGTCAATAGGAATGTTTTTAGTGAAACGTCCTCCGTTCTCTAATTGGCATGCAGAATAAGAAATAACGTACTCACTAATATGATGCTAAATAATCTTTTCGTGCGTTTAGAAGTAGTGGTTTGCATAGCCAAAATCATTCTCAGTTGTAATCATCGAAAAAAAATTTCGAACTTCGTATCATGTTTACATGACCTTAGTGAGTTATAACAATAGAATTTTGAGGCATCACCGACATCCCAGAAACCCATGTTGAACATTTTTGTGAGCCACTTTATTGCGAAATGCCCGTAGATTGTATTACGCAAAGGTAGTGTTATCACCCTCATAATGAAAATAGATATACAGAGAGGTACATGGCTGGAACACAAACTCTTAGGCCTTGCATTAATCTTTTGTCAAGGCTACCAAGGTTAATTAGACAGCTGTTTCATCGTGCTTAGCATATAGCATCAAAAATTTAAAGATTAGATGAAATTCGATGAAGTGAGGCTCAAAAAAGAACATTTGGGTGATTAAAAATGTACTCGTTGATCCTTCATCTAAATATCACATGAATATCACAAGGAAATCATCAGTGTAGTCCCGTTCGTTATAAGGAAGGCCTGCGTGTAACACTTTAAGACTGCTCAAGGAAATTTTGAATGTGTAGTAACCTAGTGAGTGGAAGCGCGGCGGTGGTGGCCCGGTAGTAGCGTCACCAAATTATCACCCCGGAGGACATGTGCTCGACTCCCACCACCACCGTCTGACTTTCTCCATTGTTGCACCCCTTTGATTGGCCGCTTCCGTCTTCCTGAAAATTGTGCATTTTTAATTCCAATAAAATCAAGTTAAAATGAAAATGAAAGAACCACAGGAATGGACAGATCGTTACATACCGAAGGCTATCAGCACTCGTTCAGAGTCATCGTTCCGAAAATAGTAACAGATATTCGCAATGAATTTTAGTATTATTCTACCACCAAAGTTCATTGGTGGTGGTGTGTATAAGTTGTTGGAGTATTGCCTAAGCTCATTCACATATGAGCAGCAATCACGATTTTAACAATCCATGCTTATATCTGTAATAATTTCCCGGTTCCTTTGGTCTATGGTTACATTCTTCAGTACACAAGGTCCGGCGAACTCGACCAATTGATCTGTGAGAATAGGCCTTCTGCACGGAAAAGCAAGAGAAGCAGGTGAAACTACCACAGTCCATACACGTTCCCATGTAAATCACTAGAGATTTGTGAGCACTTCATATATGTAAACGGTCAAAATTACGCCGAAGCTGCACTCCATCAACATTGATCCCATGCTATCTGTTAGGCACAGAATATTCATTGAAAATGATCGCGGTGACCAAGTGCTTCACACAAAAAACTCAGCTAGAGACAGATACTGTCCGAAGATGGTAAATTGAGTTGTACAGCCAAATTGTAGCGATCTGTATATCTGTAGGTAGGTCTTCCAGTACATGAGGAGGATTTAAACACCAAATCTTCAACATTAAGACGTAAACACGTTTCGTTTTTATATGTTGACTATTGCGTGTGCCATAGGAGATGCGATGAAATGTTTCTTTTCGAAAACGTACCTTGCGTTGGTGTCTATTATTCAAAATTATACTGTCCCTTTTGCACGGGATTCTTGTTCTTACACAAATACTCAGTAGTGTACTGCATATTTTCAATAATTATTTGTTGTTGTAAAGCTAAATAATTTTGCTTACGAGGATGATGATGATGACGACCTCGTGAAGGATATGAAAAGTGCGTGTAAATGACGAATAAACGTTATCTGTCCATGTTGTTCAATAACCTTGATGCTTCTGATGATTAGACAATCGGTATGAATTAAGTTCACTATTTTACCGCCCGGTTGGACTTAAACTCCAAGAAAAACAAGAGGAAACGCAGAACGAGGAACAATTTAGCACATACCGCTGAACTCGCGCAGTTTGATCAGTTGCTTGTCGTCGACAAACTCCATGACATGATTTGCATCTGTTGATAAAATGAAGTTGAACAATGACATGTTCGAGAATTCCATCATAGTGGGGTATACATGTGAAACACAGGTGCCTGAAATGCGCTATATTTTAAACCAAATTCTTTCTAAAACTCTCAGGTGAAACATCTTAGGATTTTCAAACGTAATTACGAAAGAACAAAGTTCTTACATATAGAACTAATTCAGTGAAAGACGATAGGTAAGACTTTCTAACTTATTTTTGATAAATGGAAACGTTCGATTATGCACTCCTCAAAAGATCGCGAACTATGGGTTCAAATGCTATAACCGCCTTTGTCGTGTTTAAGTTCAAACTGAATAATATATATATATATATATATTTCACACCGGCTTGCGGAGAAGAATGGTGCCAACACTACAGAAATAATTTTATTAACAATAACGGGATACAGCACATAGAAAAGAAGACGAAACGGTTAAACTGGAAAATACGAATGAATGCAATAAATGGGATTGATGTAGTGTATTATAAAATAGCGGTAATTTCATCATCCTTGCGTTACAATTATTTTGATTTGATCGATACTTCCACTCACGGGTAAACAGTTTTACGGTGATTTACATCAGCCAATTCACTTTTCCTCTTGATTTGTGGACGGAAGAATTGGATTTCATGATTAACGTTTCCAACATTTTTGATTCCTCTTCTGAGTTCCCAGAAAGTTGGAGGATTTCATCTCAGTTTTTGAATTCGATTCAGTTCTAGCTTTTTTCACAGGTATAAATGTCCACCTATTGTTGCCATATTTGGATGCATCCAAATGATCTGGGCAAATGTTTCCACAAATTCCAGCTTAGGATGCCCTCGGTTACATTATCTGACATTTTCTCCCACAGCTCCGTCACTTTTTTATGGCGCTTCGCAACCCTTTCAAACATTTTCAAATCATTCTCATCCCGAAGAGGCATTATTTCTACTTTTTGAATATTCATCACTCCATGTCTGTTGCATCGTCTCTAGCTAGCTAGTTGGCACCAGTAATTGGACAAAAACTGATTTGCCGTCCCTTGGGATTTTACTTAGTAAGTAACCCCTGGTTTCAAACTGTTTGTTCTTTCCATGCCCTTAGCAATGAGTTCATTCAGCATTATTGGTCCCCTTTTAACACTCCCTGTACGTCTTCCCTTATTATCAATCCCCACGAGAGGGCTGAACAGTTAAGTTTGACGTGGATAACATCGCTCTTCGATGCGATAACATTTAAGTCATTTCCTGATTGCGAGCATGTCCATAGCTTCCGCGAGCTTCTACCTCAGGCGTGGACACCGTCTATGATTATCAAAGTCAAGATAGTTTTCTTCTGTTATCTGTTCAAAAACATAACCTGAAGGAGAATTGGTTGTTTTCCTTGCAAAATCTTACTAGATGTATGTATCCTTGATGCATAATCCGTTTACCTGCATTTCAACTTCTATTTCTTTGTTCCACAACTGCGATCTGCTTTGGCCTCTCCTACCATGATCTCCTGTGATCTATGTTCGACAAAATATCTTCTCTTTTCATTGTCATTTTATTTGTCCACGGACTCAACTTCTCGCCTTTGGACATATAGTTTCACGATGATCACAGGTTGCAGGTTCCTCCTTTATTTATGAGCATTCACCTCATTGGGCACAAGAAAGGGGCATGCAACGTCATCTGCCGGGTAGCTATAATCAATCAAAAGGGGTGAGACACTGAATTCTATGCACAGCCGAAGCGACCGCGTTCACGCTAAACCTACTAATACTGTGTTCGCAAAAACAATTTGTCAAGACCCGTATGCTTCCCTGACCTAAGGACATTAAGAGCATGGAACAGACACCCGTTTGACTCATCCTTGACTGGTCCGTCCAGATACAGTGCCCAACACCAATCATCACAATAGCTGTATGAGTACTTACACTACGGATCATCACGCTATGTTGTCTTAATGCTCGATTGTGTACTGCTTTAGCCGAATGAGAAGTACCGAAAAAACAGATCTGTCCTTGCCACTTTCAGACTTCTCTGACAGAACACTGGATATATTTTGTGATCTACAAGGATATATCTGTAGATATACTAAGAAACAAGCCAAAACTAAACAAAACCCCGAAAATAAAGCTGGATAAACAATCAAGCAATGCATCAGTCAACAAGAACCGCTCAATAACGAAGTCGATTTGGCTATCTCCTACGAGCAACTGCAGGATCAGTGGAATGTAGTTGTAATAGCAGTTACGTATTTCATCCCATTTTCAGAGAATCAATACAATTTACTTTTCTTATTTATTCAGTCTTTGGTAGGATCGTTTTTTTCAGCATTGGTTGCAATAGGTTAAGGAATGCTAAAGGAAATTGGAAAAATAGAGAGAGAGAGACTGGTGGGCCTGACGAGCTTTGAACCCTCGGACTTAAACAGTCAACCATGGCCAACCGGCAGTCGGATGAACGATAGCAATCGAAAAAGTAGCCTTGAGTGAATTTCAATCCGATGTTAAGCAACAAATAAGTTAATTAAGTGCAAGTTGAATGTAATTACGGTTGTTCAACTTATGCCGGCAAATTGAATTCCTACGACTGATCCATTCATTTTAATCTGATAGGTCATTGGTTCGATAATCACAGAATAATTACAGAGAGCCCTGGCAGTGATAACCGGGACTGAGATAAGAGACACTTGCAAAAGTAGAAAACCACAACCCAAAGGAAATAAACAAAATGTGACGGGAAAAAGAGTGAGACAGTAGTAATGCAAATTCCATCTGCATGATGATACGCGGATGTTTACCAAATTCATGGAGACAAAGTAATGGTGAATTATTCTCTGAATGTCCTACTAAAACAATGAAGTCACGTTGTAATCGGACAACTTGTTTCGACAAAATGCAATCCGATAGAGCTAATAACAATCCTCTTGTAAAGCAAAACCTCGAGAACCTTCCCACTTTCTCAAAACAATTATTTATCATGTCAGTAAACGTTACTTGGACAATCTTTATGGAGTCACAGTCCACCAAATATCCACCTTTCTGAACGTTAGAGTGGATCGTTCACAAATATTCTTCGCTAATCCATCCTTTGACGTGGACAAAATTTAAGTGACTAGAACCTGCTGACCAAAGTCTCATTATATACCTCGTAAAGACTGCAAAGCAGCTCGAGACCAGTAGGAGTGCTGAGCAACTTCGTATGCACATGCTCGGCATAGGCAGGCAAAATATGAGGTGAAGACCGATCGAGAATGGACTCGAACTTGTATACGGGCGATGTCTAATAGCCTGCAGAACACACAGTTACCCGGCAGCAGAGATGCATGCATTTCCCGAAGAATGGCGAACAGAGTAAATGATTTCGGTGATATTTGTAAGCACTTTCTCTACCTTATGGGCTCAAGCATTCCGCTCACATATTCAAGCAACCTTTATCTTTACCTCATTTATTTTTCCTGTCGAAAATCATCCTGTTATTTTTACTAGACTTGGCAGTTAACAGGAGAGAGAGACGAATGCTGTAATGGAATATGCCGTGCTCAGTATACTAGAGAGCGATGTCTGTCAATGCCATTTTGCTGAAAAGTATTGAGTTGGTAGATCCTATCTGCCTGTGTCTTCAGCAGGCAAACACCATTGTTGGATGTCTAATTCTCTTTTAAACAACGTAATATGTCACCGGACAGCAACTAAATTACTTCAAAGATTTCAAGGGTTAGTGGCAGTTCTTCCAAGATTGTCACCTGTGTAAAGGGTGCGATTTATTATGGCTAACGTGAACGAATATGATCAGATGTGGCAAAGACTCCCGAATTTCATTTTGTAAGAGAAACGAATGTAACACGTATGTCATATACTATAAAATTGAGATGTCTGTAATCCAAAGAATGAACGTAGCTAAAAGTTAAACGATATTTGTTTCTCCATCAAACTAGACCAAAGGGAGATGCTTTAAGTAGCCTGGTTTAACGGCATTACACTAAAATATATTGTATTCGACAAGGACTGGACTACTGAGAGTAAAAACAAAGTTATTTGGTCTTCCCCGTTGTTGTGTAGCTACATTGGAAAAACAACTCACATTCTAGAGTGTCCAATACAACCTTTATCATAGTGGCTGCTTGGTCAGGGGTTAAATCTGCAAAAGACCGATTGGAATAGAATCACAAAAACGGATAAAATATTTCAGATCGAACCCATAACTACTAATTTGATTCACAATATTTCATCACTAAGGCTGACAAACATGTTTGTGTTTTGCTACTCAAAAGAAGCTAGTAGAATAAGCTTGTTGTTATTTATCCCATTACCAAATATTTAAAACACGTTAAACGGTGATGTACTCAAATAAAATTGTAAGCATTCATATAAACACAGCTTTACACAAATAAAATAAAATTAAGTCACCATAATAGTCGCGTGATTTGTGACATTTAATCTCTCTGCTTTCCATTATCACCGCCTGCGTCATTCGCAGACAACTGTGGTGCTCACAAAAACATGACTCTGATGCATAAATTGACAATTGCACTGTCACTATTCACCCCATTGATTTAATTCTATCAATCTGTCACTGTTTTTTGCTAACGTAAAATACATCTGTCGAAACAGTAAAAGTTACCAGCAAAGCTGTTTGTAAAATTTCGTTGCAAATGACAACTCGCACCCTTTGTTTGGCTTCTGCAGTGCCAATTTCTATCACTGATACGACTATTTGCTTAATGTGTCTAACGCAGTCTGTTCAACTACGAGTTAAGTGTTTTGGCATACCACCTGAGGTTTTCGCAGCTTGATACAACCCGGGGACGGAAATAAATTGCGCACTTCTGATGAGTCTAAACAAAAACGAAACTGCTGTGGACAGCTCGTTTTAGTCTAGAAGTAAAATTAGGAAAGTATACACAATGCATTGAGATTATAATAAACGAAACAACTGTCCCAGGGAATGAATAACGCGTTGAAAGACTCATATGATCATATCTATTACCCCATATCTGTGATGCCAATTGAGCACATGTAGGGAGAGATGTTTCCGCATGTATATATTTATTTATTTATGTATGTATGTATGTATGTTCGCATGCGTATATGTATGCGTGTGTGTGTGTGTGTGAAAACGTGCAAGCATGTAAATATGATTATTTCACCATGTTTCAATATGCATCTAAAAGAGAAGATACACTACTTTTATCGTAAAGCATGTAATGACTGACCTGTCATTTGTTTGCATCCCTGTTCGTGGTCGTCATCGTCAACACATGGGCAGTGACCGTTACCACAGGCTTCGCATGGTTCGCATGGGCAGGGGGCTTTAACTATATTAGCAGTAGGCAATCGGAATTTTAGTGAGAATTTCCGACAATAGAAAAATAATTGGGACCATTTAAAATTTTCACGTTTTGAGCTCACTCCAACCCATTCCACTTGGGAAGTTAACAGTTTTTTCGTTGTTTAACGCTGTTATATTATTGGATACTTCTAGGGATGGATTGGAATGTTTCGTGGAAAGTCGACTGATTTGAAACCGTTAATCATTTTAATAGGTAACATTTCAAATATCTACTTTTTCCCTTATTGGTTTCTGATGCTCAGCAGTGACATAACCAGAACTGTTAGAATGACGATCAGTACGGTACCACGTCGCTGTTGTAAACAACACAGAGGAAGTGTTGTTATATACGTTTTTAAAGTGTATTACATGGATTCGCAACTCACACCTGAGATAAATTCCATAAACGTAAAGCTTACTGTACAGTGAGGATGTGAGAACATGTATTGAAAACACGTCCGGTTGATTACACGTTGGAATATCGAACGGTTAGGAGAAGACGTGAGAAACAAGGCAAGGATATTTCACATTTTTAATTTTCTTCAAGAAAAAAGAGAACTGGATAGCAGCCGTTCGATGTGTTTTCAAGGTCATGCGGTGTGAAAGTTTCATTCTCTTTTTTGGAGAAAATAAAACGTGAAGGAGTAGCCTAATTGGCGAACTCTGCAGACCGAATTCCGTGATAATAACGGTAGAAAAGGGATAAGGATGATCTTTCAGTGACAGATTAATTATGGTTCAGAAAAGTACAAGTTGGACGCATTACTCAGGATGATGGGAAACAAATTTGAAGGTAGTTACAGCTGACATTTGGGCTCATGAGACGTCCGTCTTAGGGGCAGTGTCTCAAAACTATTGTGGATAGAATTTGTCTCCGTATGATTTATCATATTTCTTATGGACCTTACGCAATTTGATACAACGTACCACATTTACCACAGACTATGGTAATGAAAACGTTGGGCGTATGGTCCGAGCAAAAGATACGCTAATTACGTAGGAACATAATGTATAATTTTCGTCTCATTTTTTAATCACATTCTGTGTAATAGATAAGAGACGGGGTGGATCTCATAGTCACCAAGATCTGCTGTTTAGTGGTAGAATCCGGCAACCTTAGCTCAGGATTCCGAGTGGTTAACCAGATAAAGCCTTTCTCATCTAGGCAGGATAATGTAAATGGTTTAAAATGATATTCCATTGCAGATTCAACCAAATGATGGAGTAATTTACTGTCATATCATTTATATTTTAATTGTATTGCAAAATAGCATGACACACAGAATGCGATGCATACATGTGTATGCTGCAAAACCCTAAACATTCGTTGAATTTCTGAACAATGTAGGAAACGGGGAAATTAATCGGCTACGTGATACCGATTTCCAGGCTCTGGCCATAAGAAACTGTACTGAAACTTTCGAATGAGTTGACTCGCGGACAGTTTGTGCGAGCGTCACGGATTTAGTGGAAACGAGACCATTCGTTCAGTTCAATCTAATCGAACTTCCTATTGAATGTGGTTCCTTGAAAGCAGAAAAAATGAGACCTTCAAAATATATCACCCATGAGTATGCTGTTATCAACTGGGTTGCTGATACAAATAGGGAAAGTTATCGACCCACATTGCCAAATTGTAGTGTTAAATCTTTTGCGTTTTTATCATGCCGGACTGTTTTTCATGAATTACAACCAGGTTATCGTAGAAGCTTAACTCTGACCATACTGATCACTTTGTTGGCTTTTTCCAAATTCCTGAACAATGATCATTCGTTCGGTAATGCTTTGATTTCAATTATGCGCATCCTTTCCCAGGTTACTAATTTTGCCTAATATTGTAGACTTTCCAATACTTGTTTGTGGCCGAGTTTTGGGAAGAGTTTCGATGGTCTAACCTTCAATTGTCTAGCTTAAATTTACTACAAATGAGCTCCAATGGGAGTAAATGATGATTCTGGTGATTTCGAAGCGTATGGTATGAAAGATAATATGTAGGCGATGCACCAAAATATGGCCTAAAGGACAGCAAATGTACATTCATGCTCTTTCGTGCTATTTGATTTCATATGTGACAGAACATGAATAGCACTGAGTCCACTCTATTAACCTGAGAGAGTCTTGTACAATACAGCACAAGTTCATGTCTTCACGAATGACGAACCCATTACTGAACACGCATTTCTAAAGAGGTTCGATATAACTTGGAATTACTATTTCCTCTTCATAGATCATACACTGGTTTACTTTTCGTAAGTAGTACGAAATGGTTTCAAAGATTGTTCACCTGAATCCATATTTAGTGGTGATTTATTTATCACTTATGAGCCCGGCAGAGTGCTTATTTACCAATGCAACTGTTTATGCTAGGTTTACCTACCCTTTTTCCTCCCGAGAGGAAAAGACTGATTGAAATGTACAAGTAAAATATGAAGGATCATAAAGTCTTGAAAGGATTTCAAATGTCGATTATCCATGCTGACTGAATGTGAGGTGGGCAAACTCCAAACAATGCGGTTGTCAATCCTGAAATCCTCCTTGCAAACGTGGGCGTATCAATGATGGCAATGAAGATTGGGATATGGAGCCAGGCACTCCGGCATCAAATTAAGCGAGACATGCTCATGTTAGAATACACACAAGGCATCAATGGAAGGAAATAAACTCTTGCGTAAGTTTAAATCAATGCACTCATTGAATTCACAACGGAGGATTTGATAATGACCAATGCGCGCGACACAAATGAGGCAGAGCAGTAGACGAATGATTTGATGAGGTCAATTTGAATTCAAAAAGGATGCTCAACCGTCTAATAACGTTTTGGGTCCAAGTTCCACCATTTAGAACAAATATTGAATAACATCGTCTGATTCGGATAATTCAAACGTTGAACTGTCCACCAATCTAGGGTTCTCAATCCCGACATCATCATCATCTCATAAGGATATTCAAGGTCAATTCAGCGTGGGTTTAAAACAGACAACAGCCACACCTGATTTTCGGCCCACATCGTTATCATACACCAGCGCATTCACAATAGATCAACTTTCGATCGAGGTTTGCCTCATCTGGCATTAGCGACCACAAGATCAGCCTGTTTATCTTAGATAGGTGTTTCCAATCAACAGTAACTCGGATATTTCATTTTAAGCATCAATAATCATCATACCATGTGTCATAAACCTAATTCAGAGCTGAACACTGCTGTCAGTATTTACACGAAATCCGTGTAATGAACCGCGGTACGAAGCCAACGATTGAGTAAAAATAACTGAAGGATAAGAGCACAGATTGCAATTGGCAAAGCACCCCCGGTCATTTTTTAACGAAACACTTTATTAAATAATGTCATTTAGGTTAAAACACTGATATAAAAATGCGTTTATGAAGTCTTGATTGACTAATCAAATACGACTTTTCCTTTCAAGCCCAATTTCACTAGTTTCAAAGAAGAAAGCACTAACTTACTGGTACTTCGTCTTGAGATCATATAGAGATTGTTCATTGAATCCGCGGTCGCCCGATTCAGATCTTAAATAAGAAGAACACGTACCTTTGGGTCATATATTAAAAAAACACAAACTGAAACGTATAAAAAATAGATTTGTCCCTAGAAGTAACTTCTTATTTTCTGTTCTGTAGGCATTCTCTGTCAATAGAAGAATAATGCGATAAAACCTGATGGGAAAATGTTTTTCTTTAATTGACGAAAACAATGTCCGGGTCTAAAATGTTTCTGAAAACAATGATGATGTTTGTGAAACCGTGCTAAAATAAGTTTGTTGATTTTGTTTTTGGAAACGAAGTTTATCACATCGAATAATGCGGAAGTTATGCGTGTGTTCTAGTATAACTTGGTTCTCAGAAGAGAAAACATTTAAGTTAAGAACAGAACTACGGAATACGAAAACAATTCGCTGTTAAGAATGATTTGTTTCATATTCACAGACTCATTGAGAGATGCAACAAAAGAGACCACTTTTTACAACAAAATTACAATAAAATTAAAGACAAAATAGGGAGAGGGAAAAAGCAGAAAGCGACGGTCGGTTGACTGATAGTATGAATCCTGCGTTTATCCGCCGATGCGACGGACGCTAGCCACCCTCAGAAAAATGATCAGAATGGGCTCGAGACCCATTCGGGACATGACTACCTCATAAGTGTAGAGCATTTGAGCCTTGTATGGGAGTCATAAATTTCAAATTCAAATTTCAAATTTTTATTATGGGATATAACTTACAAAGACTTCGCTTTTTCAAATCCCATAGGGTGTTTACACTTTGGTTCGGAACACGATTCACAATGTCACACACAGTACATTCATGAAATTACAGTCGTAAGGTAATGTTTTTGACGTGCACAGGAGAATATATTATGTAGTTGGGTGTTGAAAAGCAATGATTGCCAGTGCATCATCAAGCTGATGCTTGAAAGATACTAATGTCGGGGCACAGACCACGTGAGGGGGTAGAGAGTTCCATGTGCTGCACACTCTGACTGCAAACGAATGACGTCTGCAGTCAAGACGGCTCTTTTGGAGTGCCAACTTCAGCGGGTGCCCTCTGAGATGGACGTTGTGTGATAAAACGAACAGAGATTTACATGGATGGTTGGGTTGTTGGAAAATCCGATAGACTAAGATCATATCACCTCTGATTTGACGATATTGGGATGAGAATAGCCCCAGGAGCTGTAATCTTTCTCCATAGGTCTTGGAATGCAAACCTTTGACCATCTTGGTAGCCATTCTCTGTGGATGTTCGAGTGCCCTCCGATCTCGCTGCAGCCATGGGCTCCAGGCTTGAATTGCATACTCGGTATATGGACGAATATACGTGGCTAGCAGACGTGGAAACAAAGCCGGCTCAAACGATCCAAAAACACGTTTGAGCAGTCCAACTTGTTTTACCGCCATGGATGATGCCCTGGAACAGTTTGTGGAGCAACTCAAATCTGCACGAATGACTACTCCTAGATCCTTCTCGGATGTTGCATGAGGTAGATTTTCGTGTCCGAGATTGTAGCGAAACTGACCGTTGTGACGTATTGATACAACTTTGCATTTGGCAACGTTGAATTCCATATCATTGGCGAGAGACCATCTGTGGGCTTCGTCAAGGGCGTTCTGAAGCTCAAATGAATCCTCGGGCTTGGTAATTGTCCTCCATATTTTGGCATCGTCTGCAAACAGCAGTGTTTTTGGTCCAAGGACTTCTGGAAGATCGTTTATAAAGGCAAGGAAAAGACGTGGGCCCAGCACTGATCCTTGTGGAACCCCACGGTTGACATATATCGGATCCGAAAGTGAATCGGAAACACGAACTGACATGGTGCGAAGGCGAAGAAACTCCTCGATCCAGCCAAGTACGAGTCCCCGAATTCCATAGTTGTACAGCTTTCGTATCAGTATTTGATGATTTACCCTGTCAAAGGCTTTGGAGAAGTCCAGGTAAATAACATCAACTCCTTTTCCTTGATCAACAGCATGAGTCCAGTCGTCCCGAGCCAAAATCAAGTTGGTTGCACATGAGCGATGTTTTCGAAACCCATGCTGAGCGGGGGATAGTAGGCCATTGTTCTCCAGATGATCCATTACGGAATCCGCAACAATAGATTCCATGACTTTGGACAACACTGGAAGGAGCGTGACGGGGCGGTAGTTGGCTGGGTCACTACGGCATCCACCTTTGTAAATTGGCGAAATGACACCGTTTTTCCACACTTCAGGAAGCACGGTCTCTTCAAACAATTTTTGGTATAACCCACTTAAGGGATCGGCTATGTGACTTGCCAGGGTGATAAGGGCTTGTGAGTGAATTTTATCTAAACCCGGTGATGAGTTCTTCTTCAAAGCCAGGAGCTTAGTCTTGATCTTTTCGGGAGAAAAGATAAGATAGTTGAAGAGTATAAAATAAACAGTATAGTACGGAAGGAAAGTCACATTAAACAACGTTGTTCGTGTAAAGCCAACTGGTGATCGTGTAATTTATTGGTGAGCGCGCAATTCAATTAGACACACATTTGTAAATTTTATTGTCCAGAAATTCACTGTCGCATACTCCTGTATAATTGGCTGTGCATACTGAGGTAACAAAGATTCGTACGGAGTAATTTTTCTCAAATTGAAATTTATTATGATCAGTCCGCTTTCAAAAAACCACCGAAAATTTATAATGGATGGATTCATTTGGGGACAGTAGGTGTGATCTAGCATTATTTCGTCATCTATACAGATTGTGATCCATTGTACAGCGGATAATTTCGGAATAGAGTACTCCAGAAGAAAATGATTGGAATATTTATTCAGTCGAACTAATAATTGTTCTTTTTGTAACAAGCTCACTCGGAACAACATTTCCGTGCGTCCACAAATGCACCGACAATATCAATTGCTTCATAAAGGCTGTTCTTGTGTGTTTTTCCGGCGTAGTCGGAAATGATTGTGCTGCATGATTCGCTTAGATCTTATATGTATAACAGGTTCCTTCTAAAGAAACTCTAAAACCCAAATGGTTTGTTTGTACCAAATAACCAGGGATGAAACATTCAAGAGTTAACATGCCTTCATCATTCACCGAAAGATTATTCTGCCCTAATACAAACTAAGATAAATCAGAAAACACATGGTGTAGGATATAAACCCCAGGCTGGAGTTGGCGCATTTCGTATGTCCATTTCGCATATTCCATAGTTGTAATTTATGCTAAGATTTCATATATACCGAATCAATCTTGAACACTTACCCAATAGAAATTGTTGAATGTGAAACTCCGGTGTCATCCTTTTCGTAGTGTTTTCCATCACTGAAATTAAACATTCAAATAATTGCTGGCAGGTGGAGGGAACAAATAGCTTAAGTGCCAAATTGAGCTGATGCCGACATATGGAGCACATTAGTTGCCCAATTAAGTTAAAATGTTATGTTGAAAACTTTTACACACATGGATACCCTTTTTGCCTTCAAAACGTGTACCACTATAAGATTAACAACGCTGAAGGACTGCTACAAGTATCTGTATAAAAGCAAACAGGCCTTCCCTGAATGGTTTCGTCAGTCACTGATGAAATCAGACCCATACACCCAATGGACAATGGTCCGCGATCGCCACTTATGCTGCACCTGTCTTTAGTATTCTTAGGAATCTGAATTTGAGTGTAGCATTGCTAGATACATTTCACAAATGAACACCATTTACCCAAAATAAGTTTACCATTAGGCTCGCACTTTCTTGATTTGCCAAAACAGGCCCAGAATCTGAATGAAAGCGAGCGATAGCAATTTGCCGTTTTCTACCTATTTATTGTTTAACACATTCTCCGATTCGAAAACATGTAATAAATGGTACCATTATGCAGAACGAGAAGTGTTTATAGATCGTTCATAATTTTTTTGGAATTAAGAAGGGTTTTGAATAAAAATAAATGGTCATTTAAAGGAAGATCTAGATATTTATGTCATTTCTTTATTTTCATTGACCCTCGCACATTTTAACCAAATATGAAGAAGGAGTTAACACTTCACACATAATGGAAAGAAAATATTCATTACTGAACGAATCAATTCAAGATTTTCGCTCAAAACATTTTCGTTGAATTGCCTGTTAGTTTAACTTAATAACTGTAAAACGGATATAATTATATACTCACGGGAAAGCATACGTGAATCCAATTTATGGCTACGAAAACAGGTCCTCGTGACTTTAAGTGACCGGTTGATTGAAATCAACATCCGTCTTCGTTTTTCCACAAACTCTATAGATTTTTCCTACCATCAATCCTAAAATAGTTTCACCTGTGTGGTCTGCGGTTGATCTCGGAAGAGCAGAGCTGTATGCTACCGAGCGCGTCCCCAGGTCGCGGATAGG
>UZAN01041541.1:0-31690 GCA_900618425.1 Echinostoma caproni
TTTATAAAAGTGGAACTATTGCTGTACCTTTTTTCCATGACAATGGGCTTTGTCGAATGGAGGTTGATGATAGTGACTGAAGTGCACTCAACGGGCACACTTCAGTGGGACGATGAACACGTTTTCTGCAATTGCCTTCATTTAGCTGGAAGCAGATGTTTGCCCGCAACACAGCAATGCATTCGTTCGTTCGGGACAGATGAGGTGCTATTTTTGTCCGAAATTCACTAACTGAATTGCGGTTAAGTTTACTAAAGTTGGAAACAAGTGACTTATTGCGGAACATTATTCTACGTTTATTTAGTCCATCTTGATTGAACGCACTATATGTTTATTTCCAGACTATTTTCATTCCGAACGTATATGCGGGGAATTTAGATGACAAAGTGTATTTAATCTCATTTTACTAGACATATTATGGTAATTTTATAATTATTCGAGTTATCATATTAGAGTAGCACTTGTGTTCGATTGATTACTGGATCTTCTTCAAGTTTGTCTGCTGCGTCCAAAGATGGCCAGTGAAATGAATTTGCTTAATCTTAACTCTAAACCAAAACCGATGATCCTTCACCGGGACACGTGAAGAATCACAAAACAATTGAGTAAGCGCATCGCGATTTTCATAAACACATGCGATTACGAAGATTTTATAGGGTTTGCTTTTTATGTCCAAAGAATAGTGAATACAGAAGTCGGAAGGAAAATCGTCTCCGGCGATGTAGATTGAGTGAGACCATCAAAATTGCGATTTAGGGTTTATGAAATCGAATAACAGCATCGTCGCCGATTTCTGCCATTTCTATGACTCCTCAGGTATTCGGCAAATTGCGTTCCACAAAGTGATTGGTACCTCGGTTTTTTCACGTTACCGTGTCTATCCCAGAAGCAGCCATATCGGAATGAAATAAATTCTCTTTAAACCAACAAATTGCTTTTGAATGACGGGCCGGTCTCGGTAGGGTGGTGCCCAGCTATTCGTACCCCTCCTCCCCCGCGCGACCCTCCAGGAACTTTATGTCTCGAATCGTTGATCGAGTGAGCTTTGGAGGAGAATGAGTCAATTTGGTAGTAAATGACCTTGGTCGGCTGTGTTAAGAAGCTATCTACTGCCACGCATATCAATATATCAGTAACCCTCCATTGTTCCACGTTCTGATATGTGAACCTTAAATGCCTTCGATCTGGCATTCCAGTATCTCACTCTCCATTGTGTACGATGCTAGTCCTTGTGCTCCTCACGGAGGTCACCCTGTATCCTTATTATTGGTTTATTGGAAATGTGGTCGTACAACTTACGAAGTGATATCACTTCGAGAAAAATGGAACCGTGCGATTTTGTGGACTAATAATCATCTCGCTTTGTTAATGCGTTACGTCCTACTTGTTGCTGAACAGCTATATCGACCCAAGACGTTCAGGGTTGTGGCCCATGTTTATTGTTATATCCCAAGACAACATGGTTTGGTCGTTAAAAATGGCTTGCTAACTCCCCCAGAGTATGCAACTAATCAATTGTTTCCTGTATCATGGTACCTGGTAGTCACTCAGGTTCTGTAGAAATTTTGAATTATCAGAATTTACCTCACATTAGTTTTCAAACAATTGTTCAATCCAGTCCCTCCGTTTTCGGATTCCGTAATGACTTATTTATTATGAAGTATCTCTTTATTAATTGTGGTTTCCCCAATAGCAGTTATTTCCATCACCTAATTAGTTAAGCTGCTGGTTAGTCATTTTCATTTATACAGCCGTTCAAATTAGTGTACGCAATAAGGGATTACACATAAAAATGCCTTCTCTTGAATCCAACTGTTATCTTTTCTTGGAAAACGATTTCCAATTTATGTCGTAGAATGAAAACTTACATCGTATGTTCAATGCTCAAGCAACAAATGGTACGTTTCACTATGGATTCACTTACGATTTTTATTCACGACAAAAGGACTTCACTGATTTATTTGAAAGGTGAAGTGAAAATGCGTACGACGTCATCCGTCGAAACACCTTTGTCGCACAGACCAGCATTATTCATTCAGCAGCGAGGATCAGGCAACTCGCACTGTAGAAAATGGTGGTTGCACTCACTACTTGCATGATCGTAAGTAGCTCATTAGGGGCTGAAATTTCTATTCAAGTTCTCATGTCACGAAGATTGAAACTTCAATGAAGGGTTTATCAGTACCTTAAGGATGATGATGTGAGGCAAGTAACTGAATATTTCAAATGATGCAATAGTGAACTAGAATACATTAATAATACATTTACAGACTGATGGAATCACCAGTAGTTCAACGCAATTCCTAAAACATTTAGTATCATGAAATTGTGATGACTCAGAAAGGCCACTGTGCCACTTTCTAGTTCAATCACTCTTTATCAATGGTTTCGATCCGCATATTGTCCAAGGTTTTGTGTCTCTGAAGTTCAGGAACACAAAAGTTCGTCCTTATCTGTCCGGCGTTTTAGCCCATATACGTAGGATGTGTGTGTATAACCCAAGTGGAACTGTACCAACTTTTGTGCATTCGAGAGTAACCGAATGCCGGTGTTTGTGATGACACATCATGGCGCCAAATATCACATCATAATTGCGCATATATGGAAGCTGGTTCATCAGGCATGCCTAAATGCAATCCTGTAATTTGTAGATGTATTTGCAAGCGGGAGCCTTTTATTCACAAATGGGGTGAACAACGGAACCACTGTCGCCTGTGTGATCCCCAATGATGATTAATCACCATAGCCCGTGTACTAAGCACCGATGCTATTAAAAGCTGTCATTCACTCAGTTTACCTTGCACTTGTGGCCAGCTAGTGGTGCCACGCGAGCGAAACACCTCTGTGCCCGGACCAACCATCTGGATGCGTCCAATTTCATTCAAATTCACCCCATGTTTAGATCAGCTCCTCGTTTGTGATGTGGACTGGAATATATGATGAGTTAGCATTATTTATTCACTAGTAAATATCATGGAAGGTCCAATTATCAGTACAGGGCATGAAGTTTTGATACCAGGCTATCTAATCCTCAAGAGCTATTTAATTGATAAACGGTGGGTTAGTTAAGGGAAAACAAGGTAATTTGTCACACATAATTTAATTCATCCAGCATTATTTGACTGATTAGCTCAGCGCTTATCATTTCCACTGCTTCAGAGGAATAGCGAAATACTTTGAAATCATTATCTGAAAATTTGAAATGTTCTGGAAAAATAGCGTGGCGAACAAGCTCGTTTTCAGTTATTCTTAATCATGTCATTACATAGCATTAAATATGACTAACAACAAGAACTAACAGGGAATGAGAGATTCCAGTCCTATTGGTTCAGCTCCGGCTTCAATCACGTGTGCATGTGTGCTTGTGTAAAACTGATCACAGCGTGAATCGTTCAAGTGATTGCACACGTGTCGGAGTGGATGAAGTGGTCCAGGGGAGATTAAGTGCTTGCAGAAATTTCTTCTGGGCGCACAAGGTGTGTGTGTGTATGTGTGTAAATTCTAATACTTACGTCTTCGGCCGTGGCTAAGATACGATGCTTCACTGTTCTTGATTGCCTTGTAAATCGGTCGGAACGCGTGTGCCACGTCCACCGAGTGATTTGACTCAACGAAATGCGAACAAACCACGCTTGGAATTGTCTTAATTGTCTAGTCCTCAGCCAAGCCGAGTGGTGTTCGCGAACGCGATCAGACAAGCCCCTGGTCGTGCGACCAATGTACCCAGTTCCACAGGTGAATGAGTATACACAGAATGAGGCTGCCGAGTCTAGCGCTCTGTTCTTCGGACGAAAACACATAATTCGTTTAGATGTGAACACGATTTTTATTTGTGCAGCGTTAAATGTGAGCTTTCTTCAAAAGATTTCCACCTCCGTATCTCCATTGAACGGCGGATGCACATAGACAGACTTCTTCGCTGCCCCTATTTCCTTTGGCCGTTCATCATGTTCTTGGATTGTCCTATCGATAAATTGTTCAGGGTAGCCATTCTTGGGAAAACAGAACTTAGGAAATGAAGGTCACTATCGATGGTATCCGTCGTGCATATTTTCTTCGCTCTTGGAACCAAAGAGCGAATTAGATTTCTCTTATTCTGATGAGGTATAAAACTATGGAATTGGATATTGTCTCCATTCCACGTTGCTTTCCTATGCGCCAATAACTGGATAGAGCTATCGCTGCGGCGTCTCGTGAATACGTCTGGAAATGCTAGACTATCATCTTTTTCTTCTTCCAGAGTAAATTTTACGTTCGGATGGACATCATTGAACTCTTCAAGCAACTGATTGGTGTCTACGTTTGCATTTGCCCACTTCATCCACTCCGACACGTGTGCAATCACTTGAACGATTCACGTTGTGATCAGTTTTACACAAGCACACATGCACATGTGATTGAAGCCGGAGCTGAACCAATAGGACTGGAATCTCTCATTCCCCGTTAGTTCTTGTTGTTAAACATATTTAATGCTATGTAATGACATGATTAAGAATAACTGAAAACGAGCTTGTTCGCCACGCTATTTTTCCCAATGTTTTTCGTGATACTAATGAAACATTTTAAATACTCTGGGAGTTGAGGGCTGTCTGGAAGTTGCACATATATTTACACAACCAAACATTAGGTTTTGCCTCAGCATTGAAATAAATACAGTTCAATTGGCAATCCTTTACTAATAGAAACACCAGAAACATTTTATTGCGTTGATCACGATGACATGTCAACACTCCTCACATAATTACTCACCATTTGCAATGTGCTTTATGAATATGGTATGCTAGAAAACAATGCTGACCACCCTCGGAGAAAACCAGATTTATTCCAGTCTGGTGTTCGTCGTTAGCCGCTTTCTAGCCTTATGATAGTGGTAATGAAACATTTTGCATTTATTGAGCTATACAATTGTCAACCAATGAATCGGTGGCTCGAAAATTGCTTTGGGATTTTCACTCGTTCCGAGATCTGAGAGATATATCTGAGCTATTAGTTACCCGGTTGGTATGGACTATTCAATATTAATACCCACGCAGTATGTGGCACACTCTAAAGAGAATGTAAGTATCAGGTGAAGCGAGGTAAACCCATTAAACAATCCATTTCGTTCAAACCAAACATTATGAAGATATAGTAACCCAAAACGCATGTACAGTGTAGTAGTGATATTTAAGTTGTGAGAATCAGTTATAAGTCCAATCTGGTTTATCAAAAGATTTGATGTGGGGTTCGCACTTATTTTTATGATTGGTACATGGAAGAGTTTCACGTAAATGGCTTGGGGTTTCCGCTCCAAACCAGAAGGTTCTCAGTTCAAATTCAAAGGGGGATACGAAAATACTGCATTCTACCACAATTAGTATTGTTGATGGTGTTTTATTTTTTATGTAATGCAGCTAGACAATCGGCATATAGGAGTAGGATGGGCTGCATTGAGACAAAAGTTTCCTATTTACAGAAAGGAGAGGAAAACCGGACAGTTGTAGAGGGTTTATAAATTGAAATCGCCAGGATGGTATAATGATGATCGTAACCGCCTGACCACCACAGACCAGATACTATGAGCACCGTCGTTGTAAATCAGTCTGACTCTCTCTCACAAACATTCTCGAGTAGTTATGTCCGCCAGGCTTGTTTAAAGTATGGGACATATACCTGAATATCAACATTGAATGCTCAATTTTACACGATAATTTCCTGCGTAGCTTAAACATGGCAGATGTTGCCCCTTGATATGGGGCAACAACTATGTAGCTAATGGAGTTTGAAATGAACCATTACAATCCCGTTGGTAACACAAGTCTTCGATTCTTGTGGTTCGGATATCAATCCCTGAAAGTATCATTAATGCTACCCAATGAGAGAAAATATTTAGTTCGTTAACCCCTGGCTGAAATGGATCAATCGAAGACAAGTTTTGATCAGCAGCCACCGAGAATAAACGGCAAATCATCCTACAGAACTGCTCGGGAACAACAAAAGAATAGAATAGTAAGAAATTCAGTCTGTTAATACCATGGTTATGTTTGTAAAAGTGACTGTGATAAATAACATTTTTCACGGGAGGCACGTCGATAACAATTTAGCTTCATCTGTTTCCTTCAAACAAACCTTACCTGTTCATACTCATATCGATCTAACTCATAAAATATGATTCTCAATCCATTACTACAACGAAGTTAAGTTTACTTATGTTTATCGATGACCGAGTGTAACAGGCGTTCATTCTTATTTTCAGTTTCCACTAAAGATTCCGTGATTTCCTTGTACAGCAACATTTATTAAATGTGTCTTCCGTTACCATAATAAAAGTGTTAATGCTTCTAAACTTATCCATGAAAATAAATAATTACCTAGATTAATGTGGGCATAAAGTTCATTCATTCTACTAATTAACCAGTGACTAACAGAAAAATCTATTTTGGCACACTTAAGTTTTCAAAAGGCCTTGGCATTTTGCTAACGAGTTATCGTAAATATGCCGATCAAAGACGACTGGCTGTCGTAAATATGCTGCAATGGTATAGGACAGTCAAATTATTATAATAGATCAATTCTTATGGAAGGATTAAAACATCTCGAAAGCATTGAGATATTTGGCCTCGAAAACCGAGTTTTGTGATTAGTGGCCGTACGGATCCTAATGTAACGGAAGCATTTATTTGCTGTGTTGTGGTGCAGCCTGAGAGACACAAAAGCAACACAAATGTCAAAAGGGACGTCTTTCTCGAAACGACGGAATAAAGTGCTCAGAGCCGTGAAGCTGGAAATAGGTGTTCCGCCAAAGGAATACCGGTGGTTTCTGGATCTATACATATAACGAAAAACGAATAAATTAGCGATAAAGGATTCCACACAGTTGTGCACACCAGGAAAGTTTTAAAGCCTTAGGTATGTAGGGTAAAATCGAGAATTTGGGGGTGGGAAAGAGCCCCTGCGACGAACCACGCATATAGTGCACGAAAAAACATGCACAATACAGCAAGAAACTAACAGTGACCACTACAGCTTGGAGTAGAACCTATTGAGGATCGAAGAGATAAACCTAAGATGATTCGAACACGGAGCTAGCCATCGATAATAGCGCAAAGAAGAAATGGTGTGCCATTCCATAATGGTTCAGTGAAACTAACAGATGTAAGCGAAAATCACGAATAGCGCCTGGTCTTGCTGTTACGGTTTGGAATCAGTTGGGTATTATGTGTTATGATTTTGTGTTGTAGACATTCTTTTCATGTGGCGTAAAATGCCGAAGTCGAAGTTTCAGTAGTTCATTAATTTGCTCAATTTTTGTGTTTTACCTACTGAGTTTAGGGCGAATTTGGTTTCTTATTTTCTTCGTTGGTTCTTATTCTTCCCTTGTGAATAAAGAGCCTAGTATGTTGGAACAACCAGATTATTCATTTGGTTTCACGGTCACCCAACTTAGTTACTAAATGTGCTGTGACAACCAACAATGCACCAACGTAAGATTACCATGGAAACGATCGGAGTAAATTATTTTGGCAGAAATTCAGCGAATTTTGATAAGCATGGTTTCAATCATCCAGACACGGACTCACCACAATGAGCTTCACACGTTTATTTGCCTAATCAGTGGGTCGCGCAGTCGAGTTACAGGCATAGTTAATCAGTTCATAGGGCATAACCAGTTTCAACATACGTTGAGAAACCGGATTACTGGCCCAAATAAGGAAAACTTCACAAATAAAATGTTTAATACGTTCATTCTCTTCCTTTTAAATATTGAATGACCAAGGGAAGAACAACCGAATAAACTACGAAGACCTTATCTATCCATTTCGTAAAATGTCAATTGAATTAATCTTTGACTAAACTGTTCATTGCTGCCGAAGTGAATCCTGCAACATTTGTACCTGTCATTTTGAGAGATTTGGAACAGGCTAAGGTTTATCAGAGAAAATAAAACAGAAACCAGCGTAACATCAATTGCAGAATGATTTTAGGCGATACTATGTGCTCAAGTAAGACTATATCATATCCAGAATAAATGGTCTCGTTTTGATGATTGAAGAACAGAGATCGTTTTTAACAACAAAGAGATGTCCACTATGGTTAACGATTTACCATAGTCAGAGCAAATATGGATCCGCTGTAGAAATCTCTAAGTTAACGGTTGAGCGATCACAATCCCAGGTGGCAGAAAAAATGATGCCCTGACTGGAACCATCGGTTAGTTAATGATCGACCATAAAACCACCGCAGATAGATGGAGCATAAATTTATTGGCTTAACTGGATTATGGGTTACATCATCGGGTTCTGAAGAAAAAAAAGCCAGTAATCTAGTCGTACCGGATGATGAAAAAATCATCGCTGTAAATTGACTGTTTCGTAAAATTCGAAATAATTCACCTACATCAATTTTCGTAGTGTACCGGAAAACACACGGATGAATAATTGGACAAGAATCCAGATTCAGGAAAAATATCTTTGTAAAATGGAACTTACATTTTTTGTCGAATAGAACATTTTGTCCGTATACGGTTTGAGTCACAAAAAGTATACAAGTTATGGATTGAAAAACTGGTATCACACGACCGCCTACACAGTCGATCTCTGAGTGATGTAAGTTGTTAGAATGCCTACTAAGCGCATCGAACGAACAAGCGTACAACACAGCCGAACTTTTATCTACCCACACATGCATCGGAATACCGGTTCCCTCAGCCCAACAGTCACTTTCTCAGTATGCTTAATCCCACCAGTTTTCTCAATTACTCTATGGTTGCTAGTCCATATACCTAGGCAGAAACATAATGACAGCTTGGCTAAAGCCTAGTTGGATACTCATGTGTGGGTCAATCAATTCGTTTAGGTTTCCTACTCGGGCGGTCAAAATGAAACACCCGAACGCGGCACACCAGCCTCACCGATCACTCAACACATGTTAGAGGCTGAACTTCTCTGTTGTTTCGTCT
Source organism: Echinostoma caproni (assembly GCA_900618425.1). Classification (NCBI taxonomy): domain Eukaryota; kingdom Metazoa; phylum Platyhelminthes; class Trematoda; order Plagiorchiida; family Echinostomatidae; genus Echinostoma; species Echinostoma caproni. Next base: position 8,939 of record UZAN01041541.1, read on the forward strand.
TGCATAGGCGACCGTAATTGGATGATTTGAACCAGAGCTTGGCGAGTAGAAGCTTTTGTTTGTTACTCCCGCACAGTCCTAGCAGGTAAGTGGCTTATTTTAGCAGTTTACAAATCACCACTGTAACTCGTTATTTTACGTTTTATTGACACATTAAAATCACGGAATCTTGGATCATGGGAAGCGGCATGTGGTTAATCCAACCTAGTTGGTTCTCACTACCAGTGCTAATTGGTTAACTCAACCGATGATCGAGTCAGGGACCTCATAGTAGAATGCAGACATTTGACCCACTTGAAATTCGGTCAATAGTCTATGCAAGCCCGTTCACTTACTCCCCAACAAACTTGCAAACATGTGTCGTGCTACAAATCATAACCGGACAAAGTGAAATAGCTTTTTCAGCTGTCCCATGGTCAGGTGGATACCAAAAGTTTAAAGTGTGTCTGTATGTTATCTACGATTTCCGATCACATTCATCTTGTGTGCTTCCTCCGTTTCAACGTTTTGTTCATTGAGCGTTTTTATTGAACGTGACCCCTGGTTTTTCTAAGTGTTCTATTTCCCTCAATGGTTGGGTATTCCGATGAAATCTTGTACCACAATCACTTTTCTTTCCTTTCACTCTGACAGGTCGTATGTTCCGAAGAGCATGATAGTGTTTTCGGTTATCTGCTGTGTTCTCTGAGCTTACCTTCGCAAATGCCTTGACCTCGTTTTTTACACGAATCTTTACCATCTACTTTCCTCGATCGAACAGCCCTTAACAAGACTGTGCCCGGAAAGTGTGTTCTGCATAGAGGCTTCTCGGAGCTAGATCAGATGTTATATCTCTTCGATTGTTACAAAACAAAGCACCCCGTGAGTCATTCTGCCTTTTTCATTATATTACTGTAACCCGTATGTTTAAGAATTTTTGTTTAAGATGGATGCTCAATTCCTCATTTACAAATTGTCGTGTTAGAAGATAGCTTTAGAAAACATTTTCATGGTGAGAAAAGAGACCGATCATAATGTTATCCATAGACGCAACGGGCCTTTGGACATTTCTCAGCGTCTACTTCATTTATGGTAGCATCAGGTAACATGTATCATGTATACTGTGTTAGCTGACGGTAGAAACTCGCCAGAATTATGCCAGGTATTAATGATGAAAGTATTGGTGGTAAACATTGCTCAAGTGTATTTACGATTTTAGGAGCATGCCACTCGATAAAGAGACCATTTCGGTTGAAAGGTTTCCAATTCACAGCTCCAAAACCCTGACTGACCTAATACTCTAACAAAACGTTCGGAAGATGGATCATGCCGGTCATGGACCACTTTATATCCTGTTTACGAGACCCCTGGCGTCCGAGAGGAAATGAAATTCTTTCGATATTGCAGTATTTTTTTTATTGTAAAATGAGTTCTGCAATATTTTCCAAAAACAAGTAGGTGAACATTCGTTCAAACACTGACAGACGACACAACGATGTAATGTCCCAATCATTCTCATCATCGAAACTGATCATTTTATTGATTGTGATTTAAGATGATTGCCAAATCATTCTGTAACATAGACCATTGTTTCAAGTATGCAGCAGATCGATAAAGATGGAGGAGTAACCCTCCGGCCTCACAAGATGGCGTAAGAGAAGGAAATGCGGTGTGAAACGTTTGTCAAGCTATGCTATTAAAATTTTCTGTTTCAGTTTCAGTTTTTACAACTATTAACCGTGCACTATCGTTTCAGTTCCTGCCTTTTGGTTCAGATAAACAGAGGGGAAAAAGAAAGATAGTTGAAGAGTCGAAGAGAAAATGGAATATTTCAGTGGATTAAGGTTTTAAAGAAATTGAGATACACTAAAGCCACTGTTTAGGATACCCGGCCATATCATTCCTTGATTCTAACCTCCGGTTAAGATCATCTCGAGGTCCTCAACCAGGGAGCCTAACCGGACTTATGTGACCGAGTTACCTGGTTAGGGCTTTCATACCCTTTTGCCAGGTCTTAGTTAGACAACCCTTTGCTTTTTTCCAACCAACACCTGGCTCGGTAAATATCGCTCGCCGTGGCAACCTATCTGGTGACATAAGTAACATAAGTAACCAACGTAATCTATGGAAGTCGACCACTTGCTCCAATGGACGACGTCGATTACCCAAAACTCTACGCCTAGACTTAGCATTGCTCGTCCAGTTTCCCCACCAGACTCGTGCAATGCCACACAGACTGCGGTGTTAGAACACCGACAATCTATTTTTATCCTGTTCCCGTGATAGCCAAGTCTCTGCATCCTATAGCAGCTCTGGCCGAACTGTCGCGACATACACTCGACCCTTCACAGACAGCCGGATGTCGCGACTGCGCCACAGATGTCTCAAGTTGACAAATGCCAACCGAGCCTTCTGTATGCGAGCCGACACTTCGGGTGAGATTTAGCAGTCCGAATAAGAAAACTTGTTCACTTGCTATTACTTCACCAGACAGGGTGAGCCTGGGTACTGGACCAATCTAATCTTGTAGCAACACTACACTTTGAAGGTGCAAAATGCATACCAAACATGGCTACGCTGGCACTGAAGGTATCCAGAAAAACTTGCAGCTTACTTGAATCTTCACTTAGTAGCACAACGTCGTCTGCATATTCCAGATCAGACAGTCTGTCATCGGGGAGCAAATCGATGCCACTGTCCTCGCACGAGGATAGGGCTACTTCCATAAGCAAATCTATAACGCAGTTTAATAGAAAAGAAGAAAGAGGACTATTCTGACAAACACCGCTTTCTGTGTTGAAATCAGTCGATTGTAATATATATACAAGGTTATTTGGCACATCCAGGTTAAGGCAGCGCCAGAGTTTAGATCGGTCGACAGAGTCAAAGGCGGCTTTTAGATCGAGGAAAACAGAGATGGTGGGTCTACGAAAAAGATTCTGGTAAACCAGGATTTGGCAAAGAATGAAAATGTGGCTGACATGACCTAAACCAGGTCTAAAACCAGCCTGGTTCTCAAGCGTGCCTCCTTCACACGCGACAGAAAAGCGACGGAGTATTATACCAACGAGAAGTTTAGGGGCAATGTCGATTAAAATAATTCCTCCCTTGTTCTCACAAAAGGTTCTGTCATCTTTCTTCTAAATCAGTATGATGTGATTACTGATTCAAACTATTCAGTTGGAACCTGTTCCTTTTCCCTTATTCTGCCCAGAAGTTTGATTAACTCTGAAAGCAAGGCTGAACCTCCATTCTTCAAAACCGATGGGGACAGCCCGTCTGGGCCGGACCCCGTAGGCTTTTTGAAATAGGTCATTTCCCTGGAAATCTCCATTTTAAATGGAGGAGGAGGTCCACTGGGAGTATTTGCATAATCCTAGAACGAGAATAGTCATGTGACAGAATCGATACACTGACACCTGTGTTGGTAGCCTAATGGGACTAATCTATTTGCCTGTAAACAGAAAAATTCAATTCAAACGTTTTGTCGGAATACAGCGAAAAAAGTCGGAAAAAATATGGATCCATAAAACAGGATGATACCTTTATCTTCTCCCCTAAAGAAAATTACCAGGAAAAAATATGGTCAGTGAGGAAGAACAGGCACAACCCAAAATCGACAAACTTCACTTAGGGAAAAATAATCCTGATCAAATCTGATTAATGCAGGAGAACAACCGGTCAACCCCAGTGTAAATGTTATCAGCGTGATTAGTACATTTTTCTGATTAGGTTGCGTCTGAATATTTGACGCAATGACTTTCGGGATTTCCTTATCTTTAAACAATATGTTTGTATGGGTTTTTGAAAATGGGTATATGATTGTGGTACATGAGGGGTGGGGTGAGGACGTAAACACAGTTAGTGAACTTCAACAGCCCCGGACGGACCAATTAGGAAGAAACCGATTAGGAATGTTGGTAATAGTCCGAACTAATAGAGACTCGCATATGGCAAGCGAAGACGTTTCAATCTTGCATATGCGAAGAAAAGCTAAGCTGAAACCCTGGTAAAGGCCATAGCAGACGCGAAAGTCATTCTATGTAGTGTATAATTATGAAAAACCACGATAAAACGACCTTGAGAAGTGAGTATATTCAAGATGAATAGGGTGAAAATTGGCAGAAATATGATCGCAGAAGAAGAAAGCAGGGTCGAAATTGGGAAAACAAACACTGTAATAGAAATTTCAGGGTATCGTTGGAAGTAGAAGGGGAACCCAAATGGGTTAGCAGCATATTCTGTGGAATACCGGTAGGACTTATGTACAGGCAATCATCCGATATATCACAGAAAATCCTCTAATCCATCACACATCACTCACGACCGAGGATGACCACCGGGGTTCGATTTCGTTCAATCTGATAAAAGGTAAATTTAGTCAAGCAGCCGACATACATCTCTGAATGAACGAGTTCCTCTCAAACAATTGCCTGCTTCAACCAAGAATTTCTCATCTAGTGAAGCGAACCAAAAGTAGAAACCCCGGTTGAACCAATTGACCTTGAGAATTCCTCTTCCTGGATAAGTATTATGGCGTTACAATTCACGCGCTAAATGAGATGTATTTCATTGCTTCAAACGATTTATTGTAGCGTTGGTACCCCTTAGCAAAATGTATGAAATGACTGTTGCCTTACAAGGTTTTCCATGTGGGTATTAGCCACGGATATGGGCCTTATTGCGAATTAGTCGCGGAAAGATTGCACACAAGTTGTTACCACCCCAAACAGAGATCACTAACCCATACTGGAGCAACATCATGTGGTGTTCATGCATAAACACTGATCATCTCCAAAATGATCAACGCTCGTTAGTGCATATGCCCCCTGACGCTACTTTCGGTTTCATAGTTGTCTTGGTTCGAGTACGTTCACTGTGGCGATATCTTTTCCTCGGTTAACCAGATAAACACCTTGCAGTATTTTTTGGACTAGGTCGTATAACAGCAAGATAAAATGTTCTGATACACGCAAGATAACTGCCTGACCATTCAATTATATTCCTTCTCGCCGGCAGTATAAGAGTCAGGTTCCGAAGTGACCCAAAACTAGCCAAGTACCTAAGGCGTCAATGTTCATAACTGCTTCATTCATTCCATCGAACAGAAATAAAAAGTTCACAGTTTACTAAGCTTCCTTTGAGTTAGGCCACGGACCTAATGAGCGGGATCCTTGTAGGATTAAGTGAGCAGCTCATATAGAGTCTCATCCCATTGAGAAAGCATTCAGGTTTATCTGATGATGTCATCATCCCTAGTATATGATCAAAACCTGTTTGGTTATTAGCTCTTATCTGAGTCCTGTTCTATTGCACCATTCCATAATATTTCTCGTGTAAATGGCTTGAGGCGTACATTCTGCGGCCGTCATCACCATTCAACAAGATGATATCCATCACAGAAAACTACACATATGCGCAGGAATGCAGCACTGCAAGCGTGAAACCAATGACGAAGCATTAGCTACGAGACAACGCCAACACCAGAATCACCGATACTTCTACCATTTACACCAGTTTGAATTTCTTCGCCGTGAATAAAATTGAACTTCAACAAATGTAATATATCTATCGTTTAACTAAAGTTATTTTCTTCGAAATCAAATATTTCTACAAACAAATAGTGGAGTTATTTCACCGTTCTTTCTTTTAAATTACGTGACATCTACAGTCTGGTTTGTTTCCTCACTTCACATTTTTGCTCAATTTCAATCAGTTCTATCAACACAAAACTGTATTTTGTAAGGCTGTGAGCTGGACAGAGGAAGGATTTCGGCTGGTGAACCGTCAGAATCCTGAGATTGTGATACGGTTTAGCAAGGTCGCGATAATTTGGGATCACAAATAGAACCACTTAAAACAAATAAACCATGTTCAAGTCGATCTTGCTATTTTATCATCGTGATCAACGTACTGCCAGTCAATGCGCGTGTTCTCCACTCCACTACCATTTAAACTTGTCTTCGTTTAATCTTCCACTCTTTCTCAGCCGACACGGTCATCAATATGACCTGATCTTAGACATCGCTGCTGTGGAACTAAACACTCTCTCACCTAGCCGTTCACAGAGCACCAAAAAGGGGTCACCGAAGTTTGTCAACGCAATTAGTCACACGAGGTTTGAATGTGTGCGGCTCAAAAGGCTGCGGAAGGGAAGTCAAAACAGGAATGCCATGCACATACTGCACATACTTCCACGCCGCATGCGCCAATCTATCGATTAAGAAGATGAAAAAGATGCTGACACAACAGGACTTCTTTTGGTTTTGAAGTGACCGTGCGAAAACTCCGGTTAAAAAATACACGATGGGCATTGAAAATAGGTTCGAGAAGATACTATTAACTGCTAAAGCTAACTTAAAAATTTTAGAATTAGAAGAACGTATAGCTATCCTGAGCTCCCAGATCCCTCTGTCGAGCCCAATCCAACGACCGGCTAAACGTCTAAAGTGTTCGTTCATCAGCAGTGCCCTAACGCAATGTATGACCTTTGCCGAAATAAACATGGTTTCCACTGTCACGAAAGACGCGGTAAAAGCTCCTGAACAGAAAAAGGTTCCCCTTCAAACGAAACCTGTCATATCTACATCAAGGCCCTCGATACTGGATAAAAAAGGTAGAAGCAGCACCGGTTTGACAATTATCTGCACAAATGTACCCTAACCGACAACCCAACCACTTCGAGAACGACAAGGAGAGGAAATGGAACACTGGAATGGTTTGTGCGCGCAAATGGGCATTCATATTCTACCCGTCGCCTTCACAAGATTCATGCGCCAGCCGACGTCGCCAAATACCGGGGAACCCGGGCGGCTCCGGGTGACCCTGAAAGATGATAAGGACTTGGAGGACGTTCTTCTTTCTAGTTACCTTCTCAGAAAGAGTTCCAGCCCAATAAGAATTTTCCCTGATAGACCATGGACGGAACGAATGCAGCAACAGTTTGATCCAATGAGAGCACTAGTGGAGGTCGTCCTTAGCCATGGTTTCTCGCAGTTGGATGATCCGTATGAAACAAAAGGTCATCAGAACGACCGAAGGGAATGGAGATTCATTGAAAATCTACTTCAGTGTAGCGAAGTCTTGAAAACTTCAATCAGTCGTCTTCCCTGTTCATCACATTACCGTGGTAACGGTCCAAGGATAATGAAAGTTACCCTTGGAACTCCAGACATGGCCAACACTGTTTTACAGTTATGGTGGGAAAGAAAGAACAGAGGGCCACCGGAACTACATGTGAGACCCCTACTCAATCCCGGGCTTAAAGTACACCCAACTCTCGAGAACCCAACTGATGCAACAGATCACTCCATGCAGGTACCGAACTCCGCCTAACAACCCGTGGTCCAAAGTACCAGAGCTCCTCTGCCAAAAATACTAATGGTAGCCGACCGCGAAGGGGTCGACCGAGATAACACTTTCTACCCAAGTGGATTTCTACACCGACAGTATTTAAACTATTTCTACGCTAATGCTCGAAGTCTCCTCGGCAAATTTCCAGAGTTGAAATTAAGTTTTATATCTAGTCAATGGGATATTATTGCTGTTACAGAGACTTGGCTCACAGCTGATATTTCGGACTCCGAACTATCTCTACCCAGAAGCGATGGTCCTACCCGTGGTGGTGGTGTTTTACTCTACTACCGAAACAGTCTTGATTGCGATAAAATCTACCCTCCGGTTTCGACACCGGACACTCTGTGGTGTAGGTTAAAGTTGTCCAAACATCATGATTGTTTGATTGGTGTAGTCTATCGTCCCCCATCATCCCCGGAGACGGCCAATGAGACGCTTTTGCAAACTGTCACAAATTCTTACACGAAAATTTACCCTTGTTCTCCTTATGGGTGATTTCAACTGCCCTAATCTCAATACATCAGTGATCTTCCGTTTATTTTTCGAACATCATTTCAAACGGCTGATTGACTCGCATCCATTATACAACCACGTGAAGGTGGCCACTCAACGAAGTTCCTCTAGTAACACGCGTAATTCTATGGACTACACACTGTTGAATAACGCGGCGCTCTCTACTCAGTGGGTTTCGTACGACGAACAATCTAATCCGTTGGTCTCATGGAAGAAATTCATTGACAATCTCACAAATATAATAACATCCGTGACTAAAATTAGAGAAATCACCAAATCCAGCAATCGAAATCCACCTTTTCGAAGCCGCACGCGGAAATGACGAGGGACTTATATTCGTCTCCCGAATGCCGTCACATGAAATAATTACCGTATGCTTATAAACCACTGCACCAAATTCAGTATCCAAAATGCACCTATTTGAAGCCTAAGAAGGATATGGCTATCTATGCGGGATTTATCCTGACGAGATTACAAACGTCTTCTGAATGTTGTCAAGTGAAATAATAATAATGCTGAGAAACCACTGCACCAGGCTGATCCATGAGGATAAAGTGAAATATCAAGAGGCGCTAGCACAAAAAATCATTTCTAACCCTAAGATGTTGTATAAGCACGTTAACTCAATCCGAAAAGTAAAGTTTGGTATACCGGCACTAAGTAGCGCTGGAAGAGTTGCAGCCACTCCAACAGAAGCTGCTGAAATGCTGAAAATTCATTATTCCAATGTCTTTGCAGCACCGCAGGTTGAAGGTCTACAGCTATCTCCCCGGTTGCATCAGCTTTTATATCCCTCACTGATCTTAGTTTCATTTACTGCTGAAAAGTTCAAAGCAAAAATAATGGCTTTGCGAAAAATGCAAACCCAGGTGCGGACAACATACACCTAATATTTTTGGAGAATCACATATTCGAACCGCTAGCCATTCTGTTCCAGTGAAGTTCGACCAAGCAACACTACCAGAATCATGGAAACAAGGAGTTATCACGCCCATATACAAAGGTGGTTGTCGTAGTGACCCCGCTAACTACCGACCTGTAGCCCTGCTTCCGGTGTTATCGAAGGTCATGGAGTCAATTGTGGTCGATTCTCTGATGGCACACCTCGAAAGACACACCATTCTCTTGACAGCTCGACATGGGTTCAGGCAAAGGCGATCCTGCTCCACCAACCTACGTCTTGTTCGAGATGAATGGACCAGAGCAGTCGACGAAGGGGATGCGGTGGGTGTGATTTATCTTGAATTCTCGACAGCATTTGAGCGGGTGAATTGCCAAATGTAGCTGCAGAAGCTCTACAATTATGGCGTTCGAGATTTCGCATTTGAGTGGATTAAAGCATTCCTCGAACAACGAAACATATCAGTCCGTGTTTCTGATTCCATATCCGGATCTATCAAAGACACCCGCGATGTTTCACAAGGGTCTGTACTCGATCCCCATCTGTTTTTCACATTCATAAATGAGCTACCCAAAGTGTGAGGCTCAAAAACAGTACTATTTGCAGACGACGCCAAAATCTGGAATACAGTAACAGAACCCGAGGTCTCTAACACTTCAGGAATCACTCAACGCAGCTTATCAATGGTATAAGGAGAACGAAGTTGAATTTAATGTTTCTAAATGTAAAGTCATATCCCTACGCCACAAGCGGAAATTCTCGTATTTCCTCAAAGATCAGCAGCTACCACATACTTAAAGTGAGAACGACTTAGGTATTGTTGTTCAAGAGGATTTAGGCTGCTCCAACAACTGTGCTAGATTTCGTCTTCTGCTATGAAGAATGTCGGCTTACTTCGGCGAGTGTTTGAACGGTTTGAATCATCACTATTCCCATTTTTGCTCCCAGCGTACATTCGACTATACACAGAGTACGCCATCCAAGCTTGGAGTCCATGGCTTCATCGTCTTTGCAAGATGCTTAAGCGTCCATAAAGGAGGGTCACCAAGATGGTAAAGGGATTGCGTTACCTGATATACGAAAAGATATTGCGATCATTGGGACTATATTCTGCTCAGTATCGTCGAACTCGAGGAGACTTGATTTTGACGTATCGAATACTGCAGAACCCAAACCATCCATGTCGGCGGCTGCTCATGTTATCGAACAATGTACACCTAAAGGGAAACCGTTTCAAACTACTGATTCTAAAGTGTCGACTGGATTGCCGGTGCCAACGTTTTGCAGTCATAATAGGAAGGTCTTGGAACGCCCTTCCATCTCATGTCGTTTGTGCACCCACTATTGAATCTTTCAAGCAGAGACTCGACGAAACCTTGGCACAGCTCACATTCATACACCACTAAAAGCAAACGCAAATTCACTGTACCCTACATTCTCTACTATCTCCTACCCTGAACTCTATGTGACTCCTTTTTAGACGTGTAACCATTCATTCTTGTTAATGTCCTATGGGACAAGAGAAGCTCGAGCTTGTAAGTTATTCCCATGATAAAACTTTGACGACTTTGTTTTGTGAACACATTCCTGTGGACGAACAAGAATAATGAAATGCTGTGAAAAATACATTTTTAAGTTTTAGAAATAAGTGTTTTTATGGTGTGGCATCATCAACGAAAGAGCATCGTATTGTAGAGTCATAGTAAGTGCTTTTCGCAATTCGAGTGACGTTTTACAATCTTGAAATGCGGTCTAATAAGAGAAAAAAGTGGTCAACTATCTGCCCGAAACAATGAGGCAAAACAAACCGGAAGCATTGTATTTGCCTTTCCAATGACATATACCCGATGACTTTGGTACACTGACACGAATGATAACGAGGAGCTTTTTATATGAATAAACTTGAATCTCAGGTAGCTCCATCATTGACCTTGAAATAACTGCCAAAACGTATTGATATAAACGCAAATCACAGCATTCGTTTTCGTTTGACAAGATCTTCTCTGCTTTTTGTCCCCTTGCAATTTTTCTCGGTATCATGCATCAAGTTCAATCCTAAAACTCACTTAGCACCATTCGGTTTATTCAATGAAAGAGCGTGGAGCTCTGGACGTTTGGCGTTTGCCAGGAATTTTCCAAATGCTCGTTATTCGTCGACGCAAAACACCGTCACGCAGTGCGTACAACCCCGGAGTTAGCACTGAATTCACATACAACAACCACACAATCACAGACGAAATGGTCTCAAACAGTTCATCCTGGGTTTCCTGTGACATGACCGTGGGTGTGATTGTTATAAATGGTTCAACAGCGGAAAATATGAAATACGGGGCTGTGAGTGAGAAAAATGTTGAAACAAGCAGACAGGCGGTTTTAGCCGCTTTGGTTTGCATTTTATGTCCACGATGATGTCTGAGAGTGGAACAATTGTCTTGAGATTGCTGTTGCTGTTGGCTGTATAAATCTCCGGTGCACTGCTCCGTTGTATATGTATCTGACATGACGAGCTTTTGTGCTACGGTGCGATTTATCTTACCTTGGTTATCTTTATTGATTCGGTCTTTGTTTGGATCACGTTGCTGAAGGACGATATTGCTGTTATTATTGTTGTTGTCGTTCGGCTGTGAACTCAAGAGGCACGACTGAGCAGTAGGATTTGTTTTTAGGTGTATTTCACCATTTAATTGCTTCAAACATCGTCGAACAGTGATATAAATTTTAACATAAGCCATTGCAATAAATATGAATGGGATTAAAAATACCAGAATGAAGTAGGTGATCGACATTCTCCAGTGCTTTACTTCATCGTGTTGACCGAGAATAAAACAGCGATATATATCGGTTTGCGAATAGGCATTGGTTGACAGCTTATGATCCGGTTTTGAGCTCGGAATCAAGGCAAGTAAATGAGTAATCGTGACGAACATTCCCGATGCAATCCAGACTATACCAATACTGATCAGGGCTCGTCGACGTGTTACTATTCGGGGGTATTGAAGTGGGGTCAAAATAGCCAGAAGCCGATCAGCGGTTAGTTGAACCAGACTGTAAACTGTGGTAATCAGTATACCACAAACCACAGACTCAATAAATGCACACATTCCGTTACTAATAACCAGAGGGTATTTCAGCATTATGTTATCGTGATGTTCTGTTTTGCCCGAAAACCACGTGATGTTGTGATCGTTTTGTAAACCGACTGGTCTACTTGTTGTTCCTATACAGGCAGCAATACTGAATGGCATAGCCAGCAATCCAAGTAGAAGGTTAGCAAAGCATAAATTCCCAAAGTAGAAGCGTGTAATGTTTCCGATGCGTTCTGAGGAATAACTGGTTGTCGTTGAACGACAGTCACCATCAAGGTCAGAGGAATGTCCGTACGGTGGTGTAGGGCTTTTCTGATCAGCGTTGCCAAACAGTCCGTCCGATTCATAATGCTCACTCACGTTACGCATCCGTGGTGGGACCCGCTCGCTTACGGTTCCCCCTTTGCGTAATGGATATTTGCCGGGAAACACCGAGGAATTGCCCCCATCCAAATATTGTCTTTTCACATAACGACCACGACACCATCGATGCACGGAACTAAACGAGACAAGAAACAGGAAGAGATTTTCCATCAAACTGAGGAACAGAACGATGATGAGTAAGACAAATTGTACACTGGCTGTGACATTCCCTCGAAGATCATGCTGACTGTCTTCCTCGTTCCAGAAATCCTGTTCTGAATGCATCCGGGTTGAACCTATTACTGTAACACGAGTCTTCGTTTATTCGTTTATAAGATCATTTCAACCGCTGACGGTAGGTTGTCTGTCAAGTAAAAGAAAAACACGACGAAAGATTAATAAAAATTCTGGGGATTGCATATTTTCTGCTAATTATTTTCAGTTATTATGCATCATTTGAATCAAACTAAGTTTGGGTACTTGAATTGAAACAGGTGAAAAACAGTTAGCTGTCCCGTTGCTCCTTTCTCACCAATTGGACAATGTTTCTCTTGGGTCTAACCAAATCCTCTAGGCCCATCTTACGATCGTTAGGTACGCAATTACGAGTGAAGTAAACCTGATTGCAAAAATCCATCAGGTTGGTAAATTAAATGGTTCTGATTCAAAGTAGGATTTCCGGTTTTTCGCTTCGTTCTTTTTGACAAGCATCTTAAAATGTGACGTGTACTGCGCTCATAGTTTGAGTTCCTATCAGCCGTACTAACACAGTGAACTGTTTTTAATTAATTAGTTCAGGTGTACACTCATAAAATAATGACAATTTTGCAAACCCAGTGCAACATAAACGCGGACCTAGTTTGGGTACGAATGAAGTGAGTTCTTTACAACGAAAACAATTTCAAATACAACACAGATTGACGAACAAGCTCGTTTTCATGGCTTCGTAGTCATGCCAAATACATCACAATAAGCAGTAGGCTGTTTATGCATGTATCAATATTCAAACATGAAAAATCAATTATTGGTTTTGGGAAAGGGTTATCTGGGGCTAATTTTCTCTTAGGACCAGAGGTGGGATTCCTAATGATCACAGATAACCTATGATGTTATTTTACCTTTCCCAAAACAATTGACTTTTTCATGCTTCATGCTTGATACATATAAACGGCGTGATATTTGTTGTGATGTGTTTGACAGGACTGCAAATTAGCGAAAACGAGCTTGTTCGCCACTCTTCGTTCTAGTTGAAATGTGCTCTGTAGAACTGTTTTGACAATTAAAGAAAACAATTTCATTTTCTTCTAGAACCTCTTCATTTCTTTCAAAATGGCAACACAAAACAAAAATAATCAGGACCTAATTTGAGTGTTTGTATCTTTCATTCCGGAGATAAAATTTCTCAAGTTTTAGGGTTGAAGCTAGTCGGCAAACATGAACTATGCTGCTAATATGTTGCATGTGGTGTTGATAGTTTTATACAACGAAACACAATCCTTTACAGAGTGCTGGAATACCGCGCTGTTCCTAGGTGGTTTAAATGAACTTGTTCCGGAAGTACGAAACACTGTGAGAATCAACGAGCTTTGCGTGAACAAACTTGTCTTCTTTTTTAGTACATCAGGACCAAATGATGTCAGAAGTGTATCGAAAATCGAATCGCCATATGTTGTTTTTGTGAATGTTATAATGGTAATAACCCCATCAAAAATTGTTACTGGTGTAGAAATTTGTCTAAAGTCAACTCTGTTTACTTTCAAACACAATTTGTACAGGCAAACCAATGGTGTTGCCATGGGATCTCCCATCTCTCCCATTGTAGCCAACCTCTTTTTGCATTCAATCGAATCAAAGGCACTCTCTAGTTTTCATATACCACCACGTTTATATGTAAGATACGTAGACGATACGTTTGTCATTCTTAAATTACAACACACGCGCTTTTCTTGATTGTCTAAACAAACAATGCAGCTCCACCAATTTCACAATGGAGTCAAAGGATGTAAACACAGTCATCAGTTTTCTAGACTGTCACCTCAGGGTGAACAACTCACCCAAATGTACCACCAACGTTCACAGAAAACCGACACATTCGGATAAACTCTTACATTTTGAATCAGCTCATCCGCGATGTGTAAAATGGACTCTTATCTGCTCTCTGGCTGACAGTCAAAAAGCTTTGTAGTGAAGACAATAACCGAGCATCAGATCGCTTCTGGCTTACAGTTGACCGGCGAAATCGGCAGGTGATTCAATTGGATTGCACTTCTCAACCCGCCTACCGCACACACCCGAGATCTGCATTGGTTAACACTTGTAAACACTCGCGAACTACGAGTAATGGACCTGGAGTTATCAGTAAATTCGTAAAACAGTTGCACTGCTTAAACTCAAAATCTATTCACATTGCTGTTAACACTTCAAATACTAACATTGATCTTAGTCCCATCAAGCAGGGTTAAAAAAGTATATTTGCTTAAGTCATGGCCGTTCAACCGCAGAGCTACATGTGATCGTAGTACTATCAGCAGTTCTAATCGTAAACACACTTAAGTTTCGGTGCATCAAATTTGACGCAGTGCAGTCCGCGAAATGCTAATAAGACAACCTATATCTTTTCGCGTGTATCTTCCAACTGTATCATTTTCGAAGCCCTCGAGTTGATGCCAACTTCACATGGATTACGTTGTTTTGATTTTCAATTGAGCCGATGTATCATATGGATAGAAACGTTACTTAAATGCGAGAAACGCTAAGTTGATTGCCTTGGAATAAGTTTAGGTGCGACTGCCATGGGGTCAAATATACCTCGATTTCGACCTAGTCTGTCGGAATCAGCTAGATTCAATGTCCGGGTGTGAACGCCTCTTGAGCAACCTTAATTGCGAAGCAAAAAGTCGGTTGATTGCTCGATGTTTTCATTTCCGTGAGGTGAATTGCTGCTCTTAGTTCACTAGGCTAATCCAATGTGGGGTTGACCGAGCAAAAGCTTACAATCCAAATGAGCTCGGTTAAAACGGCGGTTCATAAATTCCTTGTTCATTCCATCCGATACTGTGGGGATGGAAAAGTACAAAGAGTGAGCTAAAAGTATCTGAAAGGGCAACAAGAAACCTAATATGATTTGCCAGTCTATCCCGAGAGAATATTCGTTACTGTCATTTCAAAAATGAGGAATGTACTTTTTGTGAAGCGGATATCGATTTACATGCAAAATACACTTAATTTCAATGACAAGTCAAGGAAAATATCTTCAGCGTCTATTAATATAAACCTTTCAAGACATGAGGGCTAGTGCGGATGATCTAACCATGCTAACAAACTCACTGATGCCGATGGTATAACAAACATTCACGTGATGAATTAGGATTCGAATTTCATACATAGATTCATCATCAACTGATATGTTTCGATAAGATTGCCGTATCCGCATGATTCATCCAACCACGAAACCTTAACAGGTCAGCATCGGTTAGCAAAAGTCTGTCATTTCACTGGATACAGTGTCCGTTGTAGGTTTCAGGTAACGCGTTTATTGCATTCAGTATAATTTCTAGTACAAACAGTACAAAACTACTGAATCAACTAGTTGATGCACAACCTGTTCGTGCCGTACTGATGTTCAAGTAAGAAGGATTTTCAGTTGTCAGTAAGATAAAACATATATTTTACAGCTAAAAGAGTATCACTGTATTTATCGGATTTCAGAGTTTTGTATTGATTGACATCGATAGACTACGTTTACCATAACAGCAAAGGTGATTCATTCATTCATTTGAGTGAGCTTGAAATCTCCGTGATTTTGGTCGATCGGTATAGTATTTTAATTCAAAGTTTGTCCGAAACAATATTTTCTCTGGCACAAGATTGACAGAACTCACAGATAAATGTGAAAAAACCAGTTCACTCGAAAACTGTTTAACATTGGGAGGTTGTGTTATTTCTGCGACAGCAGTTTGCGGTAAAATGTATTGTTCTACCCAAATATCATTATCTTTCATTGACCAACGGCCAGTGAAATTTTCCGTCGGTTTTTATATGCACATTTATATGTTCATATGCGTTTCCCGTAGCGTTGTACTTTAAGACAATTGAAATAAGAAATTTCATGTTGGTCATGGAGAATTTGGTTAAATTTCAAATGGGAATTCGTCGCGTATGTAGCAAATGAAGCGTGAACTGTAAAGCTCGGAAGCACTGGACAGCTGTTTCGACCTGGTTGGGTCTCATCAACAGCGTAAATCCATTGACCCGACTGGGGATCGAACCCGGAATTTCATGGGCAGAACGCAAGCGTGCTACCCACTACGCCAACGGGCAGCTGATCAGACGGTTTATTTATTTTCCATTTACACGATATAGCACAACCCATCTTTGAAAGTTTGTTGAGGACCACGGAAATAAGAGAGAAACATCAATTTTCCTAGAAGTGAGTTTCTCAATAGATATTCTAATTTAAACCACTCACAAAAGCCATGAGCCCTGGGTGGTAAACGAAATTAAAACAAAATTTAAAATATAAATAAGTGATAATGGAACAGCAGCACGACTCTGAATTTAGCAATAGCTTTAGGTTTTCAATATTACACTTGCGGATCGACATCTTTGGGTGAAGATTATCTATGCCGAGCTACGTCTTCCATTACAATTATCTCGATTCACTTGTACCAATTAATGAGTTTCAACTTTCGCTACAGAGGTTTCGCTATTTTAAAAATGACACCCCATCAACATTCAGCTAAATCGGGAAATGTCACTACTATTAGATATTCAACCAATATGAGTAACAACATAATGGAACACCAAAACAGATATGTTTCAGTTTGATATAGGATGATACAATACCCACTTCAGTGAATTTGGTCCTTTCGAAATTTCAAAATTCCTTTGTAGAGAGACAATGCAGGAGTACATAGTACGATCAACCGAGTCAAAATAGCTTTAAACCAAGCAAAATTCAAGTAAAGAGTCCATAGTGAGTAATTAGCTCCGTTTTCGCTTTGACATTGATGCAAATACAATCAATCCACACACTATGGACGAACAAGAAACCAGTCTGATTTACAAACGAGCAATGCTCGCGTGAGGCTGATAATTACTGGTACTTATTAATGACAGTGGCTAGTGATCGTATTCACACTTCGAAAAAGACAATGAAAAAATTGGGGCGCTCCTCTTATATTATGCCATTTGACGTTGTATTGACGTTGTTATGCCATTTACCGAAATATATCGCACCAATTTTATTATATACAAATAATGTGGTAACCAAACAAAAACAGACCGGATTGAGTCTCCAGTAACAAGCTGTACCACCAGAAGTAAAAAAAGGGAACAAACAGAATCATATGTGAAATTTTTGTATTGAACTGATCGTGCAGTGACAATAAATGCGCTCGATCTCGATTAAGAACCAATGATTTCGAAACTACAAAGGGGTGAGTTCTGTAGTCTTTTTTCTATTCTACTTAAGCAATATGGTTTGGAACAATTTATTGATGTGTATATCTTGCGAGTGAAATCTGCGGATTGTGCAGTTGTAAAATTTGTTTCAGCCATTTGATGACACTAAACAAGTTCTGGTTCTAGGCTGATTCAGGTTATTGAGTTTGCAACATTACGTTTCGTTTCAGTCGTAATCCATCAAAAATGGACATGCAAATTTCAGTCAAAATTTAATATGGTTCATATAAAAAATATTTGCGAGCCATTTTATGAAAAAAGAACGATTTGAAGTTGGAATCTGCCAAACTTTAGACAAATGCAAATAAAATAATGAATACTATACCATTTGCTACAGTACAGTAATCCGTACCTGGACAATTACTGGCATTTCAACGTTTGTCATCGCTCGCAACAGTGTTTTACAGTTTACAATAATAAGCAAGTGCTTTTCAGTATGTCATCCGAAAAATGCTCAAAACTCCATATGCATGACCAACTGTAATGGGATATCCTTAGCTGGTGTTGTTCACTTTTGCGGTGTCACAACGAGTCTATCCGAAGCGGGGCTCATTGCACACATGTAGGTCCCACATAAAATAGTCACATGAATCATTTTCAGTTGCCTTACACATGTCGAATTTAAATTTCATTTGTTTTCTGCATTCCGTAATCTAATGGGAACGCTTTAGAATCATACAACTAACTGATATTTCTTATCAATTTTGACTGCTTATCTTATCCCCTCCCATGGTTTCGTCTGTCTTCATGTTCTGATATATCCATGTTGGGTGATAATGACCTAAAATCTGTTTGTTAGCTAATTGTTTATTTAGAGAATTCCATCACAGATCAGATTTCTATTTCCAGTTAATTTCATCAACTTTACGGTTGCGTAAGTGTGGATAAATTTGGAGGTAATGATATTCAAGATAATATTTAAAGAGAACCCAATTTACTTTTCTTCGGTGATTCATCCATACGTCACATTTTATATGGTATCATTTTGAATAGAAAAAAGGAAACACAAAATTAAATATTCAACAGGTTTGCTTTGAGATACTATATCAGCAAGTTTAGTTTAGCTTTAGCGCTTTGTTCGAGATCAGCTTGGATAGTTCGAAGGATCTATGCGTCAGCTAGAAATACCGCACGGATCCTAGGATTCATCATATGAACAATGTCATGAATGAACAGTTACCCGTGAAGAAATGCGCGCTTCGGTGCCTGATGAGAGAGTGTTGGTGAACATTTAAATTTCGCATGTTTTTCGATTTCACTCTGCTGCGTGTTGTTATCGTGTTTTGACATTCTAAATTCCATGGTCGTCATCAAACTATCTGCTGAACGTTTTCCTATGTGTTAGTATGTTTTATGAAAAACAAAAAATCATTTGCAAGTTGGAATAACTGGGTAAAAGCTTAAAAAAACTAAGGATATAAAGAATAGTTTGAAGTCTAAGGAAGACGCCTTACCTATTCTTATGCAAACAACCAATCAAAGGTTTGACGAATCAAATTCTGAAATCATAGAAATATTTCTCATTTTTCCTTTTCGATCGTTTCGTCTCTTTAAAACCCTATAACACTTCAAAAATTGCAGCCGGTCCGAATTTTTAACAGAGCGGGAGGGGGGCAGGTATTTTCAGGGTTGAAAGCAACATACGGCTGCACTAATTGGAAAACATCCCACAGTCAAGTCAGATTTTATTTCATTTACTTGCTCTTATCAACTAGCAACGAATTAAAATGATTACGTTACATTGAGAACAATCACTTTTAAGTTTCGAAACTGGTAGTATTGTACTTCTGCAAGCACAAGTGTAGAAATAAACGAGTGTACTTGACCGTGTGTGTCTTCTGAGTACGTGAATCCGGCGTGAAATGAAACAATAATAATCACCAAGCCATCCGGCTCATTGAAGCAATTGGTTACACGTCAACACCAAATGATATACCATCTATCTCTCTCTACACTCAAACGTTTCCCAGCATCTTGAGTACAGAACTTTAAAGTCAGATGCTAGCAATAGAAAATACTGAAAATGTAAAACTAATTATTCATAGATTTGTTTATGCACATGTGGCATATATTCCTCGATGACGTTGCATGATGAATCACTTTCTATTTATTTCGGTGTATACCTCAGTATTTCGCGGCGTAAGTCAGAACTGTCGCATCGTTTGTGCTCCTTTCGAGATGTTTTCTACGGTTTTCGCTCCGTCTCTGAGTCGTGTAGACTGATTTAAATACCTATCTGATTGGCTGTATGCTTGCGAAACTTGTTACCATAGGTTTACCTCAGAAACTGTCACTGACGTGAGATAAACTATGCACGTCTGTAAACATTTGATTAGTTCCTTGAGTTATGTCTAAAATGAACGATGTTCCGTAGTCATCAAATTTTCTCTTCGTTATTCTTATCGCGGCAACGTCTGCTCTCACTTCGGGACCATGGGTATGTGCATCGGGTACCTGCGTTTACATTTAGGACAATGAATATTTGTCAATAGTGGTACTACATCCACTGTCTAGAAACGATGCAATCACATAACAAATTACGGCGGGAAATATTCACGGCAGTGAACTCGAGGATAAAATAATAAAAAGATCAATCTTTAAAAGGTACGACAGACTCGAGCATAACGCAATTACGGACATCGGGTGAGCAACCATACCCTGAGGAAGCGAAATAATGCAATCCGGTACAAGTATAATTCTGCTGGACTGAGGGACGATGGGGCAACGTGTTCTCAAACACTGTGCGAATTCGGGAGAGCAACAACATTGGAATCCCCAAAACACGGATTCGGTTTATACACGAACTGTGTTTTGTAATTTGTAATACGTTAGGGACCAAGAGTCTTATGAGGGGTTCACTCATGTCCAGAACACATGCAATGTGGAGTATATAGTTAGGAAGCACTGGACAGCTGTCTCATCATTGTGAATTCATCGACCTGACTATGGATTGACCCCTAGAACACAAGCTTACTACCCACTCTGTCACCTGACAGCTGATCAGATCGTGTTCCGTTTTGCCTATACACGGTGTATATATATATATATATATGCGTTATTTCACCTAAAAGTAGTAGATCACAACGAAAGAGATATTCGTGCTTTATCAGTCCTTTTCATTTATGAACAAACTGGCCAGCTTAACCTGTGACGTAGCGAATTACAAGTTTATATCACATAACATGTACCGGTTTGGTTAAGGTGTGTTTTAATCCCATATTGTAGGACGAAAACGTCTTGAAAGCAGTAATAATTATTTGGAATACAAAGTACCACATATAATAGAAATAAGCTAATTTTATTAAAAATGACATAGGACCAGAAGAGATTTAAACATAAGAAAACAGATCATTGTTTTATTTGAGCTAACGAAAACATTTTACGCCACAAAACAATCATCAATGATTTTAGATTGATTCTGTATCAGACTTTACATTTTACACAATCCATATTTCGTTCAATCAACGATACACAAAACAACTACCAATCGTGAGTTTTTCTTTGCAATAGACTTCATCAACGGCGGGTGACAGTCCGTCCATCTAGGACTTAAAAGTCGACTTCTCTCAATTTAGGCGCATGTGTATCATGTATCAAACAGCTAATACTGTGTTTTACTATAATGTGCGATTGAAAAATTTCCAGCTGCATGTGCAAAGCAAGCGAAGCGTACATCGAAAAGTCAGCCGTATAGACGTTTCAACCTGGGCGAATCTCATTTCAGGTACATTTATTACTACTCAAAAATGATTATTGATTCAAATCACCGGGCAAACTTAGTCAGTCGAAGGTTCTGAATCTGAGAAGACCTTTGTTTGAAGAAGAAAGGATACTAAAAACGTATCCGTTCATGATTGTCAGGTTTGTGAATATTACATAAGCTGATGATTGTGATTAAACTTGAGGACTGCTATTCTTTAGTTGTAATCACTGAAAACTGGCTGGCTCAAGATAAAGACAAAAAATGGAAGTAATCTTGTTTTAAAAATGGTTTATCGGATGACCGTTAGGTTTCCGACTGGGTGACGGCACCTGCGCAAATTCGGAAGGATCAGTTACTTAGTCCCTTCCACAGACTGACTATCATTGAAAACAACACCTGAACAAACATGAATTGGCAATTTGGTTCAGCCAGGGCATGAGCTGGTTGGCGCAGTGGTAACGCACACGCCTTCCATGCGATGGGTCCGGAGTTCGAATCCCGGACAGGACGGTGGATATACACCACTGATGAGCTCTAATAAGAGCGAAACTCGAGTCTAGTGCTCCCGACTGTATGGTTGAATCGATGAACTGAGGATTGTGCGTGAAGGTGAAGTCCGAANGATAGCCAGTCAAATCAACCAATAAAATAATATGTGAATAAAGAAAATCCAAGATGGGTAAGCGATGAACGGAACAATGCCGGTGGGATCTGCTCAACGATTATCAAGCAAAAGTACTTTATCATGAATGAAATGAAACACCTCCAAGGGACCAGAGATTTGTGGGATTAGGTTAACGAATCAGTGAGCTTGTTCCCCTACGAAGATTCGGACGACTGAAATCTGGATCCGTTACAAATCTTGACAATGGGTATCTACGATGACCAGCTTCACCTTTCAGCTCAGCGAGATTAATTCCATCTCTGTAAACAGATTATCACACTTTTTGGAAGCGATCTACTAACTGGCAAACTTCTATTGAATGATCTCGAAGTTGAACTTGTAACCCACGGCATGCAAGCTATGTTGTCACTGAGTCAACTAACTCATACCCGGAATTGACCGTTACAATATCGTTACTACACCTTTTCCCATCAAGCTTTAGCCAAAACCCGCAATCCTTTAGCCTCGACCCGTAATCCTTTAGCCAAAACCCACATTCCTTTAGCCTTGACCTACATTCCTTTAGCCAAAACCCGCAATGCTTTAGCCACGACCCGCAGTCCTTTAGCCTCGACGCACAACCTTTGGTCACACCGCTGTAGGCGAGTCAGAACAAAAACTATCGGTATATTCTGAGGTCAACGAATGTTGAAAAAATTTATATTTTACAAATTTTCATATTGCAAAGCTTGACTAATAAATGAGAAGGTGTGACGATCGTATG
>UZAN01041542.1:18398-40307 GCA_900618425.1 Echinostoma caproni
CACCGGCCACAAGATCGATCCGGTGAAAGCTTTTGATGTGGTTTATCGCATCCCAATCAATCGCTCAAGGGCGGCCCGAGTTTGGACACTAGCTATGGCCGAGGCGATCGCCCCGACCTGTGTGCCCAAAAGCGATTGGTGCAGGCGCTCCAATTGCCTTGGCCGTGTGTGAANCACACACACACACACACACACACACACACACACACACACACACACACACTTCCATTACTCTCTGCATCCGAATATTGACTTTAAAATGAGCCAACGGCTATGATAATTTAAGAATTTTTTCCATCATATGATATGTAAGCGCGACTAGGAATATCCGAAAACAGTTGTTCGCTCACCGACTCGTTTTCTCAATGCTATCATGGGAATAGTCAAGCTGTTAATCAGCTACTTTCTCCTGTGTGAGGAAGAGTTGCCCCTATGGAAGAATGCATTAAGAATCTTGGTCTCAATGTGTCTCTGAAGGATAGGTGCATTCATGTTTTGATCACAGATCGCAGAGATACAGCTTTATCACCACGATTCAAACTAGTTAAAAAATCACCCACGTGTTCCATTTCTAGCTTGTTCTTTTCGCTCGCAATGCAAACATGTACTCATAATCCTCACCAACATTCGCGGACTGAACCGTAACAGGGATTCTGCACCCCAATTTATCGATTCTTCTTTTCCTCTCATCCTTTTTTGACCAAAATACAAATTTTCTCATCAGATAACATGCACGTTCAAGACCCAAGCTACGCCGTCCACTCCTCGCTTTTATCCAAAGCTGGTGTCTGTCCCCCTATTCGTCAATTAGTCGCGGCCTCCAGAATAATAAATCTTGAATTTTTCCACTTCACAAGCACTTATGATGTCACCTCGGCTGGTGATGAAACGTTTGCGAATAAATTACCAAGCTAGGTGAACAGGCGGAATGGAATTGAATTTTCCCAGTTATAAATTTCAGCTGATGCGGCTGAAGCTTCGAAGTCTTTCAATAATTAATTTTGTGTCCCACATCGTTCGTCCAATAGTGGCAGCTCCGCCATCTTTGATCTTTATCTTTGAACAGTGAAAATTTGTTTGCGACCAACCCCAACAGCTGTCACCAAATTGGAAGATTTCAACCTTCAGAATCCGGAATGGTTGACACATTCTTCTTTTACTTCATCTTTGGGGCGCGAAATCGAACAGTTCTTTTCGGTCAACAATCTGAACCAACTACTTGACCTCCCCACAAGTATCCCTGATCGAGCTGGTAACCGTGCCCACACCCTCGATCTAATTCTCACTTCGGTCCGTTCTTTCTTCTCATATATTTGTAATCTCTCCACTTGACCCATCGGATCTCTGCATTTAATTTTGCTCTATCAAGTTTGCCATCCCTGATCTGACACCCANCGAGAAACTCATTTCGGCGCTACAGCTCAGTCAACTGGAATGATTTTCGCGATTTACCATATTCTAATCATTCAAACGGCTTTTATTTCACTATGGACTGTTTCCAACGTCACCAGCATTGTTCTTTAAGGTATGCATCTTTTTTATTTCATACTATTTCAAACATAGCAAACTCAAATCACCACGCATGTGATCGCACTGTACGCCTAAACTGCTAGCATTCTACCGCTGGGACCTATGGCGCTTCTCCCCCACTCCCTAGTCCCAGTATCGCTTCGTGTAAGCTAGGAACAGGTGATCGATAAATATTCTGAAAACCAAAGATTACTTCATCTACTGCAAAGCCGAAAGCTTGGTCTCGTCCGCCACCGGTAGCCAAATATTTTGGTCCCAAAGTAACTACTCATAATATCTGACCTTCCAGCTTCCTTCGCTTCTATCTGTAACTCTTCTGGTGATCTTGCATGTCGACCGCACGAGAAAGCTGAGGTTTTTGCTTCTCTGTCTGACACCAACTCCACCTCATCATACTCCTCCACCTTCTTCCTACTTCACTGACAAACATTTTCTATCTTATAGTAGCACTAGAAAAATCTCTAAACGTAAACAAACCACCCGGGTCGGACGGCTTTCCACTCAACGTCCTCAAAATGCTGTCTATCTGGCTTCTGTTTTAAGTCATCTTTTCTGTCTTTCCCTCTAAATGTCTACTTTTCCGACTCCTTGGACATGCCGTTATTTTTCCCATTCCCAAACACGGTGACTTTTCTGAACTGAATATTTCCCAACCCATTTCCCTCGTATCTCTTCTTTCTAAAGTATTTGAAACCGCTATCTCCAACCAACGGCATGCGAACTTGAGGGACTACTGAGCGACCGTTAGTACGGCTTCCGGTAGCGTCGTTCCACCGGTGATCTGCTGGCTGTTGTTTCACACTCCTGGCCGGCTGCACTCGGTAACCACTTGGTCTTGCGTAAAAGCTTGAAGGCCTCAGTAAGTGAACCATTTCCATCCGAGTCGAAAGGGGTTCTGTCTCAGTTGTTGCATGTGAATACTGGTGTTCCCTAAGGTTCACTACTTGTGCCCAACCTCTTCTATTTAGCAATGATCTCCTTTCCAAAACCGTCAACCCAATCCATTAATTTATTGACTACCCCACCCTCCATGGCCCCCTGTCCTACTCACCATGCCCAAACCAACAGCGATCGTGACCGTATTGCAGTTAATGTGTCACTGGGCTCTGATCTCGAACACGTCCTCCTACTGGGCCCCTTTTACATCTCGGCTAGCTTCTGATATTGCGCGCAAGGTTGGTTTTTAATTCCTCACCAAACGCTTCTTCACCACTGCTCATCTTCTACCGTACAAAGGTCAAATCCGCTCTGATATTCAATACTGCAGTCACGTGTGGGGTGGGGCTTCACCCTATTCTCCTTCCCCTCTTCATCGAGTTCAACGAAAGACCATTTGGCTGATGACTGATTATTCCTCACCTCCAATCTGCAGTCACTGGCCCATTGTCGGACAGTTGCTTCATTGTTCCTGATCTACGGTTACCACTTTGGTTTTTATTATTCGGGACTTGCCTCGGCAGTTCGCCCATCATGTGCACCGGAATCCAGTCATCCAAATCATATTTTGGTCACCAGATGTTATACTTCTCCACCCCAACCCTCTTTTTATTCCGTACTGTCATGTTGCAGAGCACTTACGGTCTTTCCCTCAACGTACAATCCTACAATCTTTAAATGCAGAATCAATAAGCTGGATCTTACGTGAAGGTTCCCCTATTCTCCCTTTTATAGTATGCTCTTTCACCACAGGTATTTCCCCTTTTACTGTAATTCACGTTGTGCAATAAAAAAGTTGATTTTTCGTACTACTCAACAGCTAACATGCCATGTCGCAGGTTTTTGAGTATACTTACTTTTTAGACCTCTCGGTAGGTGCGAGATAACATGAGATCAACCGTAAGAGAAAGCTATTGATCGGATTGGATTTCATGAATGTTATTAAACAAGGAGCAGGCATGCCTTTAAAGATCATCATAAGCTATTCATTAATAGGCACTACAAAAACAAATGGGGTGACTAAGGTTGGCATGCTGCCCAACAGTACCAACATCAAGAGATCCCTCAAATCCTTTCAGATTTCATGCACACCACATAGCACGAATATTATCGAGCACGAAATAAGCATACTAATAGCCAATCACCGTCGATCACGTTTAAATGCCGGGGTTCTGTTGCGCATTATGGCCACACTCGCTTAAAAAGAGCAACATCTAGTTGCAGTATTCTACGGCTAGATCCGCATAACTAGGTGGATTTTACCTGGATGATCGATTGCATGATTACATTCACACTCATTGTGATAACGTACAAAATCACATTGATTGCCCATAAAGACTTCGGGTTTCGTGGTGGATGTCATGAATACAGCCCATCTCCAACCTTCACAAGAGGAACCGAACTAAACCCGGAACCGGATTACGTTTAAACAGTGATCTCAGGCTTTCCGGAAGTACCTAAATGCTGATTAATACAACCAAAATAGTGCAGTAGGAAAGACGGTTGACAGAATGGCTTTCGCAAGACATTCCCCTCATTGCGCATGGTTAATCAGGAGATCTGGGATCAGCTGGCGATTAAGTTGTGATCTCCTTTGAGCGTTTAAATATCTTGGTGGCTGGTAAGCAAACCTTTCCGAGATGATTAACGATTTTTGAGCGATCGCTGCATGTTTGATATTCTTTGCCCTTACCGAAAAATAGATCCCATTTCCAACTGTATCTAAGGGTGTACACAGACCGCAATCATCGCCACTTACCTCGGTTTGTACATCGGACGATCCTATACAGAATGTTTCGACTCAGTAAATTTATTCTTTTTACAAGTAACCAATTACACAGAACTGTCAAATGTGCCACAACATAAACAAAAATCTGTAGAATATGTTCTTTGGTTGTGTGCATATGTTACTTCCTGATTGCCCTGATTGAGGAAAGGGTATAACCTCAGGGTCCCCAAATGAAGCCTTTGGCTAGAAAGCCAGACGTGCACGACAACAGGATGCAGCTCAGTGTGAGCAGTCCATTTGGGGCCGGTATCCAGTTTATTGAATCATACGCCCTTTGGACAGGGTGAAACGTCCAAAGTGCCCAAAACACCTTGATGCCCAATGAAGTTAGTGATCATTGCCACGAACAGGAAAGTGTGTCTAGTTCTTACGCCTCTTCTTGGTTGGTTTAGAATCAGGGTTTTCCGCCCCTCTCCCTAGGTACGCTGTCAATCATTCACCAACCCGGTTATATCCCCGGATTTCAGCGTTTCGTCCTCTCACTTTGGTGGGAAAACACCGCCACGAGAAGGCAGTGAGGAGAGTTTCCTCAGCAGAGACTGTTTGAGAGGCTTGGTCATATAGAAGCATTTCGCGGGGTGTAAGGGAATGATGACCAGTCACAAACTGGGACATCCACCCCGACCATACTGAAACTTTCGGAGGTCATGCGATAAGTGCGTTAAATTTTTCGAGTCAACTTTGAGCGGTTGAATGATGCATATAAGCCATGCAACAGATTGCAGTCGTGGTGTCCACACACACCATGGGGCAATTGCTAGACGATAGAATAGGCGCACAAACGTTTCGGGTGTATCACCCCCTATTACCTCCGCACCCAATCGGATTTTGCGAGGCACCACAAGTAACCACTTTCGCTTCGCGTATGAGGAACGGTGGAAGAATGCTAAACTTCCTGTAAGACGGATGCAACCAACCCAACACGGATTATATCTTACAAAGTTGACAAAATATTGAAAATCGGTTTTCGTAGCTCGGGTGAACTGAATTCCATTTTGCCTGTTTACCGAGCTTGGTCACGCCGTGACCTGAGAACGAACGAAAGCCGTAATCGGGATGAAAGGACAACTTCCTCCCCTCCCACCCCCACCCGCTCGCAACAGTTCAACGGCGGACCGAGTCGAACACAGCGAGAACAGGGGACGAAAATAGCCGATGGAGAAGATCGCATATATAAACGAACGGTTACAGACAGAACACTGCCACTTCACAAGCACTGATGATGTCACCTCGGCTGGTGATGAAACGTTTGCAAACAAATTGCCAAGCTCAGCGAACAGGCAAAATGGAATATCTTACAAAGTCTCAATAAAAGCTTTCCCAACGTCTGTGAGGCATACTTAGTGGAGGAGGTGGGCGTGGTGGTGATTCCCAGATGATCGCATATTCCTGAATACATGATTAAGTGCAACTAAGTAACTCGTCACTTGTGCTCTATTTGTTCGTATTATTTGGTTGAAATAGGATAAGGAGGAAAATGCTTTTTTATCCATCGTCTCCTCTTTTTCGTCTCCTCCGAGACGACACCCAAGTTTGTTGGCGTTAGAGAATGCGCGGTACAGCTAGAAACGCCGGTCGCATCTGTAAATCCTCGAAGCGATTGGAATAGTATCAACCAAAATCGTTGAAAATCCGGCAGTTCAGCTTGAGTTCACGGGTATACCCGAATCACCACGGCTTCCTATTAGTGACAGAGTCGTTCCGAGACAAAAAAGTGCCACTCACTCATTGATTCAATTTAGTTCTCCAACAGTCAAGCATATATCAATTGTTATCGTGATCTTTATAATTCTGTTTGAGTCCAATTATCATTGTGGTCAATTGCAACAAGACAAACTTCCGATGAAACTATGCACAATTCTTTTGATGTTTACTGACCTTTCTGCTTTTCTAAGCTCACCAATTAAACACATTATCTGTGTCAGAATACCACGAAAGCTGGGCACATGACTTCTGAGACAATAACAAGTATGCAACGGTATGTGACAGATTCAAGCACGTCACATCTAAGTGAGTGGTATCCCACTAAAAAATCACATCTGTTTAACAGAGATACTGGATCGTAAGATTAAACCACGTGTTCTGCACTATTCAGATCGGTGATAGAGAACATTTTCAAAGAAATCGTTCAATTTTCACGTTTTACCATATCATGTGACTATTGCTACCCCTCTCAATGATACAGAGACACAAATCGTATTGAACGGATTTTATATTCGTTTTCTATAAATAACACAGACAGAATTTATAGGGTTCCGTCAAATAAGAGATACTAAATTCATGAGATCAAATAACTAGTGCTCTTCACAGTTAAGAACTCTTAGTCCATCAAGTTATAACACCCAAGATATCAGTAGTTACCCTTCAAACATTACCTCTCTCTAACTATTTACTGCTTTAGGCTTTTTGATGCAGCAGCGACAGCATTTTGTGGATCAGTTCGACTCGAAGAAATAAGGGTAAAGATATTTGGGCTTGTTTAGTATGCACCCAAACCAGAAGCTATTATTACCTTTGACTGACTATAGAAATCCTATTCGATGGCATTTGTCAACCGCGTACTGCACTCGGTAAAGTAAAGCAAATGGAGTGCGCAAACGAAGACGAAGCATTTGGATCAGTTGCCCATCAATATGAAGATCGTATATTGCGGACTGAAAATACTTGCCAATTTCTCAATGTCATCCAAATTGCTATTGATCGTTGCTCTTGAGCGCTGACAGCATGTGCCGGGCCAAGAGGATTTACGACCAAGGGTGTCATTAAATGAGAATTCAAGGGCATATTTTGTACACTTTCGTTCTTTTTGGTTACCAATTTACGCGACAACATATTCTTCCAATTCTAATCGACTGTACTAATACACCATTCGGATAATGACGGACGTTCCCTATACAGCCTGTCGATAGATCTGCTAAAATGAACCGTCCGTCACCACATACACCATTGGACAATTGCAACCGGACCTGTCTCATAACCGGATTCGAGAGCTTTAGATGCACCGATTCTATAGTTTTATCTATTGATGTTGTAGGGAAGGATCGTGTAACTTGTTTGCGCAAACAGATGACATTCAATATGAAAAACAGCCCTCATCACTAAATTGTAACAAGTGCAAATCTGTCTAGTCATGGACTCTCGAGGTTAACACATCCAGGTATCGTACCTCGATCGGTATGAACCCCTCTAATCAGTGGTGAAACGGAACAACACGAACACACACTTCGAGGAGAAATTGGAATACTGTATGAAAAGCATGGCTGTTTCAGGATAAATGAACAGGATTTGTTCCTCTGCTTTATGTTGACAGCCTTAATAAGCTACCTGTGATAGAATAATCACCTGAATTGGGTTAAACGTATTGGAATTGGCTGTCCTGTAGCTTCCTGTTCTGAGGGAGAATGATGATTGTCTGACAGGATTCACATCCAGTAGACGAAGTTCAGGAGAGACGAAGTTACTTTATTTTCCACCGATTGACCAATTCTCTACTGGTATGAGGAACATGATCGGCTGTGCAACGGTACGTAGTATCTTATGAAGGAATTCAGATTATAATATGAGAATTTGTGGTAGTACGGCATTAAAAAACTTTAAAAAAACATTGCTTCGTAAGCTGACAATTAGTTTTATTAATGGATCTAATGGAAGCTTTGGTTTTTAATGACAAATCTGAGTGACTTGAGCTTCAGAATCAGGTAGACAGGTAGTGTGGTTGCCTTCTGCGAGGGGCGTTCCGTGTTCCACCTTAATCTGAGTTCATGAATCCGTAATACCGCTTTGGAATTTCGTGTTCACTTTGACTTATTTACCACAATATTCTTTCAGTTTCCTAAGTGCAGCCTTCTTCACAAATTTCACCGCAGCCAGGAAAAAACACTATTCAATGTTTTCGGCACTCTCCTTTGGCTAAAAGCATGCAGAAGTGATCAAGGTTTAACGGTAACAAAACAGAACTAGACGACCGAGTATTAGCCAAATGAACATATAGGTCAGGTCGAGCACTAAACAGGGAAGGGTAGACTATAGTTCAGGGTTACATTGATAACCAAAGTAAAACACGCTGCAGGGATAATCTTCTAACTGCAGCACAGATTGGGTTGAAGTCCTCAGGTCGGATCGATTTCTGTAAAAAGTTGTCGATGACCGTTTTATCATCTGCTCAGTATCCTGAAGGACATCACTATTTCAACAATTTTGACAATGTTAGCTTTACTTTCTTTACATTTGATAGTTATACGGGGACTTTTGAGCAATGGTCTGAGGCCAGTTACACACTGGTTTGGGACACTCAGAAGTGTGGAAGATGAAGTGGTGGAGGGACTGGAATACACCGTCTCCAGTCTGCCGTCATGATGGTCATACTCAATTAACCACCAAGACGTATTGTTTACTAACAAGTATCGCTCAATGGGCTCCGTTAGCATTTCCTTGCTTTGTATTGTCAACCTTTTAGATGCATGTTCAGTAGTCCTAATGGACAGTGATTGCAAGTACATTCAAGCAGATAAATAGATAGTAGATATTAAAAGAAAAGCCCGTGTAGCAACAGTGCACAAATGATGTGCTGGACAATTTCATTACATCTAAACTGGTGTCTAATGCAGGCGAATAATGTTTATATAGGGTTTGGGAATGGATTACAAAATAAATGGATGAAGAGTCACCAAGGTAAAGCCGAGGTGATGACCAAGTCCTTCTTGCGATACAAAATTGGTTTCAATCGCTTGATTGCAATCGCCTCAGCGATATTGAGCATTCTGATGTTATCATTAGTAAAAAACACTAGAAATGCTTTATTGCGATCAACGAGGTGTTACATCATCAACAAGAGCTTGGCAATCGATGAGCTTGGTGTTTTCTAAGCACGGATCTTACCGGTCACCGGTTGTGTGGAGTTTGACATGGTAATCTTCCGTTGAACCGAGTTCGGAATGTGTTCTAAATCCCGATTACGTAATCGCCTTTCTGTTCTGTATAAATAAAAGTCAAAACACTCACACGGAATCGATAGATTACGTTTGAGTTGGCGTACATTAACTCAAAAAATAATCCTTATTATAATATTTACCAAATGAGAGGGTTAGATGATAGACTTTAATTACCCGAAGCTTCTTCAGCAAAAATTGTTCATAAATTGGGGTCGGATGCCAAGTCACTAGATGGTTTAACAATGGGTGGGAAGTTAGTGGGACGGAAGTTACGGGAGACTGCCTTGGAGAGTGACCAGAACGTCCACCTTCCGGAAGGAACGGTCGTCAATTGTGCTGCTTTGCGCTCAACAAAGTGCTATTTAGCCTTCTGTATGATTATTGTACATTTGTTACGTGCTAACAAGAACCATCGACGGAAGATGGGGGAAGGCGACCGACGCCAGCAGTGGAACGCTGATTTCTTCTTATGAACAGCGCGACAACAGGCGTTGTTGAACCATTCTGGAGAAAGAGGCTTGCCGGGTTTAGTGAAATGAAGAATAAATAGGTGCACACCTTGCAAAAGGACTTTGGAGAAACTGGAATTGGAGATGGAAACATCGGTGGACAAGCAACATTCATTCCAAGAGTAGGAAGCCAGAAAGTGACGAAAGCTGCACCAATCAGCGCAACATAGCCCCAAAATGTGCGTCTAGAATTGGGAAGAGCACTAGAACAAATAATTTGGGTAGAAAATGAAATAAAACAATGGTCCGATGAGCCTAGGGGAGGAATTGCAGCAACATTTGAAAATAATTGTGGATTGGATGTGAAGACAAGATCGAGGGTATGAGCGTGGTCGCCAGCACGGTCATGGATACGGGTCAGGAAATCAACCAGTTGGTGGAGGCTGTTCAGTAGGGCAAATGATTCTGCTTCACATCCAAGGGGCGATGTCCTTGAAGAATGTAACAGCCAATTCTTGTTATGGACATTCAAATCGCTCAAAATTGTGAACTGAGAGTTGGGGTCTACTTCAACAATGCTATCTATGTTTGCCGATAAAATATCAAAGAGTGAAGGGTCCTAGTAAGCTATTTGGGAGACGGTACACAGTGCACAAGTAGTGATTGAAAGAACGGAACTGAAGTTTCAGCCACATAGTCTGGAATTCGCAGTTAGTAAGATTTAAGTGGGAGAATGGAGTAGAAACAATTGAATGAAGGATGAAAGCACAAACACCAGCGTTGGGAATGAAAGAAGTGTGAAGGAAATAATTGGCAAACTGAAGATGCGTGGTGTCTGTAGAGGCGGAAAGTTGTGTTTCAGATAAAAATAGAGCAAGAGGAGAAGTGGACTGAAGAATATGATGTACAAAATCAATATTATAGTTCAAGCCGCAAATTTTAGTGAGTGCGATTGTCGATCGAGAGTGCGCTTGAGAGTTGTTCCTGTTTGTTGTAGTATTCATGCTGAGATAAGAGAGTAACCGGCAACCTAGCCCTGGAACTTGGAGTGGCGAACCACATAAGGCCCCGATGGCTAGGCGGTGGTACTGACCCGGACGACGGCAGAACCGTCTACAACCCACTATTGTGAATGGTTTATCGTCAGTGCTACTTAGCCTCCGAATGTTACAGTTTCGTGCAACCAGTTGCCTTTTATGTTTGCATCAAAGAAAGTGATATGATCACAGGATGTGTTAAATATAACATTTAAGTGGTGGTCGCATCATTTGTGTAAACAAACTCAGATCGCTTTTGGTTGAACGAGTGACAGATTTGGCGAAAAACGAACGCACACGAGGAAGAGAACCTATTCAATACGGAAGTCACAAAACTGGAACCTGATTGCGCACGGGGACAGGGTACGTAAGGCCTGCTGTTCCAGGTTAGATAACATCGTCAGTGAAACTCATTTGTGTGCGAAAAAAAGTTAGGACTGAGTCATGCATGAGTTTCATTGGTGTTTTCTTCATGTTCTTCGATGCTGTTTGGCAGCGCACGGTTGAGATTTATTTAGTCCTAAGCTGTTTCTAGTTAATGGTTCCGTTTGCTTATGCATGCAACTGACTGGCGTTGCCATATTCACATTACATTTTTCAAATATGTTTGCATTGAAAACCAGTACGAAATATAGTTGCACCGTTTTTTAACATCGGTACCAGGTTCTGTACGAATATAGTCAAATTCTAACTGTCTAACAAGCTAACGATTAAAAAATAACAACGGTTTGTTACTGAACGAATTCAACGGAGAGCATCCGAACTTGAAACTTGTCCATTAGAAAGATGAGAGTTCTATTTAGTTCGAACACTATTCCAAGGGACGAGAATATGTTCGTCGCATTATTCGAAAACTGACATCTAGATTCGTTTAACCAGGCAGTGCATTTTTGTTGTGTGATGTGCACTCGTAGGGTCGAGGGATATATACAGGTATCGATCAAACTCGTGCAACATAATTCTCCTTTTGGAAATACATTTTAGTTTCCAGTATCATACATCTATGTCGATAACCATGTGTGAAGAGCAGTCATTCCGACTTTAATCTCCCACTGCAATGTTCTTATTTCTCGCGTATCAATGTTTAATTTGTGTGACCTTGAGCGGGGCACAAAAATTTGCAGTAGTCAGAGGGAATTTCGTAATAATTTATACAAAGCAGCATGGAAGTTCATTCCTTTTAGTAAATGTCTGCTGTTTCATGGGGAGAGTTTTATTCTGGTCAGTACACGTATTCCAATTTGCTTATTTCCTTTAGTTCGGCGCAAAGTATTTAATCCGATTAATGAGAATTTTCCCGGTTAAATAAACTGAATAATTATATGGTTATAAAACACTCATGTTAAATCCCTCATCCTGAAGGGACTCAAAGTACAATCTAAGAAACGTAAACAGTAATTGTTCAAATAGTTGTTTGGCAGATTTGAGGTTTGTATGTTGATTGTGAAAAGTTCAGCCGCCTCGGTGGGATTCGAACCCACGCATGGACACCGCCCACGCTTTGTTCGCGCATGCTCTACCAGCTGAGCTACGACGAGGTCACACCGACAGAGCACTGATCTAAACAGTAGTCTCCAAAATTTGTCCTTCAGGTGTGTGGCTCCTTGAATAAGCGTTCTGTATTGTCACTATGCCCAAACCGGATAAAACATCCCAGAGATTTTGGCATTTCGTTGAAGCCGAGAGGCAACGATTACGAGAAGCTCATAAATTCAATGACTCAGGTTCTGACTTGTGCGATTGCTTCCATGTAAACATAAGCTGAGTTTATCGCATAATCAACGGAGAGTCTCCATGAGGACGTAAACCAAGAGAAAGAAAACCGATCACATCGAAGCAAAACGACGGTTGAATTCGATTGAAATTGAGAAAAGTTGAAAACAGATAATCTGCAGGATAGTCCGGGGTATTTTAACCAAAGTTTTCTCATGCTACTGTTCGAAAAATGATGGCTCAATTCAGACGGAAGCTGAAATCACCTGATATGAACCTGCTATTGAACGCCCAACAAAGGAGAGCAAGCACTGATTTTATAAATACTTTACAATCGCATCGCCCGTTCATTTGGCGTTGGGTTTATTTCACTGGTAGTTGATGAGCAATACTGCTGTTGACCTAGTTTTCCAATGAATTTCATTTCACCTATCAAAAGAAGTGAATGTCCATCCCGTTCAATGAGTTGGATGGGAAGCAAACACCGTGCACCTTGTTGTTGGTCTCCTGATAGCGCGAAACTTGTTGCACTGATGAGGCAATTTTTCGATAACTTTCGAAATACATTCCCATATAAGACCTAATATCGCATCTCATTCGAGATTGGTTGTAGAAAAGGGTTGGACCTCATTATCCAGTTCCTGAATGGGTCACGTCCAGCGTCAACTTCATTCAATTACTGCACAACAATTGGAATTTGAATGTAATCGAAAAATTTCCCTTTATGAGGAACAGGGATGAGTTAGCCACCTCGATAGTGATCAGTGGCCAGGATGCGGCATGTATTAGATAAAACTGGAAACTGTTGTTTGACAATCAACTTTTTGGAATCCATGCAAAAGTGACTGCCTTCGGTGCTCAAAAACAAAGAAGAGCATGTAGAACATTGGAAAACTGAAAGTCCAATACCAGTAAGATGTCCAAGACTCGTTGTTATCAATAGATTTTAGTGATGGGATTTATTGAGGCTTTATCATTTTACAACTGATACACCGGCGACCGTCGTCGAAATCGAGAAATCGCACATTGGAATGGCATTCGACCAATATAAGCAGAGGTATAAGTGGATATTATTAGGGTTATGTTACGTGTGATGTGGTGCGATGTCATATCCACTCCCATAGATGAGGCTCGAAACACTATGCGTTGAGAAGAAGAAATCTGATGAAATTCAGGTACTGAACGAGTTTGGTCTATACCTTTTTCTACAGATAATGGCCTACTCCAAAGTATAGGCGCGGAGCGATGACTCAGCCTAACCTACCTATCTAGACCAAAACCATTTAAACCGATGTCGGTCATCATATGCCATGGTCATGGTTGAAAGTGGTCACAAGGTGAACCCGATGAACGCCTTCTCCATGTTGTTGCGTCATCACCACGAACATCGAATAAGGACACTTTAGATATCACGGGTCTTTCAACACAAATCTACCCTTTGTTCAGAACTGCGTGACCCGCACTCTTAGTACTTCTTACCCCTCATATAGGCATATATACACACACACACGTAGCCTCAGGTCCCACAAAAATCACCTAGATTTTTCAGTTTATTTCACACTAGTCTTATGGTAGCTTCAAGGTGTACATACACCATTGAAAAGTGTATACCAATTTCACCCGTGATAAATTGTATCACTTGTATCATGACAGACCGAGACCGGAAATACCGATTTCTCTTGATTCTCATTTTCAATCGATACACTCCCTACACTCAGGTAACCCTACCGTGGATAGCTCACCGTAGGTGTGTGGGTAAGTAGATAAGTGACTGGGTTTGGGATCAACGATTCACGAGGATCGCTAGGACTGACAAATGTGAGATTCCGGATGGTTCAGACCAAAACTAGTGATGCCGATATTCCTACGGAACAAATAAATTGGTTGAAAAGTTCGTCTTAGAGCACACACTCGCCACAGCCAGTGAGACGGAGAAAAAATCAATCCCGGCAGATGCTTAGAATAGGAATTCACACAACCATGACTAAGGCATACCAAACCGTATGTGGAACTTCTGATGGATATTCAAGCTTAGTTATGAATTGCATTCTTCCCACACTGGAGGTGGCGAGCATCCGTCTGCATGAACACCCTTTGCGTGAGAAGTAAGATTTAGTGCAAGCACTCAAACACCCTCAGTTTAACTCACGTGATGAAACCAGTCATAAACAGGTTGAACAGACGTCAATATAATGAGAATGGCCGGACATAAAGAAATGCGAAGGTCCATCGTAAGCTACGCGATTATGTTTGCGTAATTTTGGTTGCGTGGCTATTGTGGTATGAATAGTAAACATGGAATATTACGGCAGAGACCTATTCGTATTTTATTTTTCACTGTCTACTCCACTATGTTTGTTCAGTTTTCTAGCAAATACTTTTCCGTTGTGTGCTATGTGACGCAATCGACGTACTATAGATGTCTTGAGAAAGGGCACAGCAAATTTCAGAGCTCTAGACCAACACACTCGGTGGTACCGTACACCCGGTGAAGGCTTTAAATAGGAGCCCTTATTTAGAGCTAAACTAATGCAGAACTGGTGAGGGAGCTGATGTTTGTATTTTGGTTAAAATAGGTCTATAGGGTGTTAATGGTTTTGGATTTTGATTACGGACCACGACGTTAAACGTCGATTAAGTCAGGCCAACTGGTTGGAGGGTCATAGTGATGATACATTTTGTGATCGATCGATCTATCGAACAAACTTGGTTTCGATGGCACATCAACTAGTTGACACATCACATTTTATATTGGATCTTTGTTTTAACACTTGGTCCATGTTACTCATGCAGGTGAGTGGGGGAGGGTATGGGAGGCTGAGTGATTTCACAAACCGTTGTGGGCGCACAAAAAGGGGTGGGGGTGGTATGTAGGCGAATTACAATTGGCAATAGATTAAAAATCGCATCCTGGCCATGGCGGAAGCGGTTGAAACCGTGTTGCGCCTCAAATCGGCTTGTGAAGTCACTCAGTCTCTCATGGCTTTCCGCCCCCTCCCCTCCAGATCACACACGTGACACAGACTAAGCGCAAAAAACACCCGATAGCAAGGTCAGTCATGTCAGATCTGTGTAACCTCAACACGTGTTCCTACCCTAGCCGGAGCATACGTGGAACAAGTATGCTTTTGCAAATGTAACACTGCAAGAGACATCCGGATTGACGTGATCCTTACGGTAGTCATAAAGTTGTAATCTTTTTGTGTTCTATGTTAGTCTAGAAAAAACTGCCGTTGCAATGATACATCATGATTTTGGCTCACAAGTACATCTCTATGGACCGGGGGTGGGTAGCGAACATAAGTAGATTTAAAAAGAGGATGAAATGATCCTGGTCAATAAATATAAGCATACAAACAGCATACAAGTAAAATGAAGAGATAACATTGATCAATCAGTTTTCAAGCATTCCGAGGAAAACATCTCTCAGAGTAGGACCAACAAGACTTTTCACCATAACGCCGTATAATTGCGTTTACCAGCCATTCAAATATAAACACATACCTTGTGTAATCAATAATAATAATAATATAAATAATAATAATATTATTAATAATATGCAGGTAAAGGAAGACAGGTTGTTCAAAGAAATGTCACACAGGCAGTCGATAACCTCATAGAGTTTACTATCAAAATTAAAAAATAAACAATCATTTTGGATAAAGGATATTCACCTTCTTTTGGCAATTTCAAGCAGAACATCATAATTTTTATACAAAATAAGAAACAAAGAACAGAATGGAAAACACTGAACGAAAAAAGATAATTTCAAGTAAGAGAAAACCACTATCACATCTGGATTCGATTGCAACATCAGCGGCATATTTATTCTGGAATTCATCAAAAGTCTTAGGCGTATTGCGGATGTACAAAAGAAGATAACTAGACATGGTAACATCGAGGGATGTAAACTGAGTTCTATTAGTGAAGCGATCGACAATTAATGATGGACGGGACAGAGGTAGGCATTCATCATGTAATATCGATACAAGTGATTTGTTATTATTATAAGCCATTACATTAGAGTAGTATCGAGCTCGGTTATGTAGTGGATTTCATAGTGAATAGAGCAAATGTACTGCGAATGGAAAAACTAGGAGACAGTGGATAACTGTTCCGAACCGGTTGGGTCACAGCAGCGCGCGAATCCATCGATCCAACTGACAATCAAGCCTGGATCCTCAAAGCTAGAACACGAGCATACTATCCTAGTTTTTCGGTTTTCACTTCGTCTGCTCTGTACATACTGTGCCATTCAGTAAATTACTGTAGTTAAACAGATATGAAACGATTGGCCTGTGCGGTGGTATGAGAATAAAACAGAATTGATTGGGTATGCCAGGACGTTTAATATTGATTGTTTGATACAAGAGGTAAATGGACAGTCATCAAGAAAATCAATGAATCGCTGAAACCACAAGAGTATAGGATTTTCGTATATACATGCAACCGTGGATAACTTTCCAATCTCCAGCAGCCAGGTACCGTGTTTACTTCAATGCGTTTTTGAAAACGGCAGCAGCTCATTCTTTGAGAACACTGGGTTGAAATCCAACAAGCCCCATTGTCTATGTCGGATAAGTCTATTCAAGTCAGCAAAAAGCTTAGTGCAGTTGACGGTTTTGTGTTAGACTCTTTTAACGTAATTCCGTTCTTTAACCATTTTTGGGGGTCTATCGGACGTTGATCGCAGACCAAAAAGCTTTGTCGTTGGGTTCCAAAATGGATGGTGACGAAAATTCCCAAGCAAGGCATAAGAGCACGGTTGTTTCATTCTCATAATTCCTAACTTGATCAAAAAAGCGATCCAATTCACCAGTTGACGGTATCTGGTAATTTATACCCGTTCATTTTTGAGTTCAAATGAGTTCGGGGGTGGTCGTGAATATAGCAGGTGGAATGTTTATCGAAATCTCTGCTCTTTTTGGCGAATCACATATCCGGACCGCTAGCCATTCTGTTTCAACGAATGTTCGACCAAGTAACACTCCCAGAATCGTGGAAACAAGGAGTCATTTCGCCCATATACAAAGGTGGTTGTCGTAGTGACCCCGCTAAATACCGACCTGTAACTCTGCTTCCTGTGTTATCGAAAGTCATGGAGTCAAGTGTGCCAGATTCTCTGATGGAACACTTCGAAAAATGCAACATTCTTTCTACAGCTCAACACTGGTTCAGGCAAAAGCGATCCTGCACTAACAAACTGCTTCTTGTTCGAGATGAACGGACCAGAACAGTCGACGAAGGGGATGCGGTGGATGTGATTTATCTCGACTTCGCGAAAGCATTTGATCGGATGAATCACAAAATTTTGCTGCCGAATCTCTACAATTACGGCGTTCGAGATTTCGTGTTTGACTGGAATAGAACATTCCTTCAACAACGGATCATATAATTTCGTGTTTCGGATTCCACATCCGGGTCCATCAAAGCCATCCGCGGGGTTCCACAAGGTCCGTACTCGATCTCCGTCTGTTCCTCGCATTCATAAATGATCTACCCAGAGTGTTAGGCAACAAAAAAGTACTATTTTCAGACGACACCAAAATATGGAACACAGTAAGAGAACCTGAGAGCTTTCTAACACTTCAAGAATCATTTAAAGCGG
This sequence comes from Echinostoma caproni, assembly GCA_900618425.1. Classification (NCBI taxonomy): domain Eukaryota; kingdom Metazoa; phylum Platyhelminthes; class Trematoda; order Plagiorchiida; family Echinostomatidae; genus Echinostoma; species Echinostoma caproni. The sequence goes on from UZAN01041542.1 coordinate 36,392, forward strand.
CTTATCAATGGTCTAAGGAAAAGGACATTGAATTCAATGTTTATAAATGCAAAGTCCTATCCCTACGTCACAAGCAAAAATTCTCGTATTTCCTCGGGGACCAGCAGCTACCACATACTTCTAGCGAAGTTCAAGAGGATTTGAGCTGCTCCAACAACTGTGCTAAGGCTTCGTCTGCTGCTGTGAAGAATACTAGCTTACTTCGGCGAGTCTTTGGCTGGTTTGAATCATCACTATTCCTACGTTTGCCATCAGTGTACATTCGACCGTACGCAGAGTACGCCATCCAAGCTTGGGGTTTATGATTTCAACCTGATCGCAAGATGCTTGAGCGTCCACAAAGGATGGCCACCAAGATAGTCAAGGGATTGTATTACCTGATATATGAGGAGAGATTACGATCATTGGGATTATATTTTGCTCAGTACCGCCCAACTCGGGGGGGGGGACTTGATTTTGACGTATCAAATACTGCAGAACCCAAATCATTCATGTCGGCAGCTGCTAATGTTATCGAACAATGTATATCTAAGGCGACACCGTTTCAAACTACTGATATCGACTGGAATGCCGGCGCCAGTCTTTTGTAGTCAGAGTATGCAGAGTATTCGCCTCTCTCCAAGTTGCACCAACTTATCTAATCATCAATCTCCGGTCCTTTCACACCTCTTTGGTTTGAAATATTTGTGTAGCATTGAAGTGAAAGTAAAAGATAAAATTCAGGGAATTTCTTGATACTAATGAGCTTAACAGCGATCACTTTTGCATTATTCTTGATATTCGCACCCTCGGTTACAATCTATTTTACCATCCATTACCTTGATTTACAGATGTGACAAGAACCGCGTTCCCCTCCCTGATCATCGCACTTCTGTATCTGTTCGTGCTAGGACTACCTCTACCTGTTTGTAATCTTACAAGCCCCATTAATCCCTCAAATGTGCTTGATAAGTGAGCTTTCCGTTACAGCATTATCTGAGTATTTGTTTCGAATTCACGAACTAATTATGCCTAATGAGGAGCGGCTCTGCCATCTTGTAGTCATCTTGTGCTGATTACTGGTATGATATGTAACATATACCGTTTCTCTTTCAGAATGAGATAATACCCTTCAACAGTGATATTTCGTTCCTAGCTAACAAGGTCTCTTTTTCTGCTTTTTCCTTACGTGGAAAAATCTCCCGTCACTTTGAACAATGGATGAATCGTATTAGTGATTTCCATCTTTTGATTTTTCAAACTCCGGTTTGTCTAACTAGTTCTTCCATCCGAATATTACATTATTGTTGCTGACGGCCTAGGTATTCACGCCACATTTTCAAATCAAGCCTAGCTTGCATGTGAGACTTGGTTCTGTTGCTACATGTTTAGTTTTTGTGCCGTGATTGTGAAGCTATAGTGAGAAAGAAGTGGACGGGATGTTACTCTGTATGAACAAACTCAGGGCTGCTCTGGTCAGAGTGTGAGATGAGATGTCCGTCCCACTCATGAATCGATTGGTTAACTTGGAACAATCTTTGAAAAGAAAGATAAAAATACCGGGTATTATACCCATTGTTTACCGGAAGCCGTATACTTGACTTCCATTTTTGAATTCAACAAGTATTCTAAACCGGAGTGATGTGAAAGGGTTAGCGATTGACAGTGCAAGCTTTGATGGGCGGGGGGGGGCGGGGTGTATCATCCCCTATGTACACATTCCAGGACGTCAGATGGCGATTGTGGACACACTCTGATGAGCATAGATCAACAATAACATAGATGATCATATGGAGTTTTGCTACTTTTAGATGACTGATTTCTGTTCAATTGATTTTCAACAATTTATCGAAATGTATGATGCTCCCGTCTCTAACCCGCTTCAAGCACAACAAACAGAAATTAACGGACAGAAACACTAACCATAACTCAGAACTGCTCTGCTTTCAGTCCACTGCCCAAATGGGACCAATGCATCATTAAATAGCCTTCACCGTACTCCGGTAATGGTAACGTGTTCATGGGGCTCACTTGGCTGTTCCTGGTATATCCCACCGCTGTCTGTGCTGTGGTCAGAGCACGAAACGGAAGGAGATAGTGTATGTGTATCAGAGTATGTTTCAAGCCATCCACCAGTCATGGTAATTAGCTACAATTACTGCATAGAGGTCGTCTGGGTAGGTGATACACTTGCGTTCTGATTTACAAGCGCACTGAGAAACTAAGCACCAAGTTATCCACTCTGTGACAAAAGTATTTCATCTCTTAGATTTTTGGATTACCCCCACTCCCACATGCACGATTCTTACCATTCTGAGAACATGGACGGCAAACAACTGAAAAGACGAAATAAGAAATTTCATCAGATTCTCCTGAATTTTAACTAAAGTGTGTCGAAAACACCGGATTTATGCGGTGCAAAAAGAAGAAACGGAAACATATTCCCCACGTTTTCATACTGTCATTGCCTGCACCAGTTAAAGGTGAAGTACAGATTTAGGCCGTTTGAAACATAGCCATACAATTGGAATGACTGATAACTTTGCGTAAGTTGGGGTGGCTAGGATGTCCGAAAGCTTTGAACGTTTACATTACGTTAAATGTCTAAACAGTCCCATAGAGCACATTTCGAACAGAACAAAGAGTGGCGAACAAGCTCGTTTTCAGTGTTTCGTAGTCATGCCAAATACAGCACAATAAATGTCACGCCGTTTTTATAAGCAGCAATATTCAAACATGAAAAAAATAATCAATTGTTTTGGAAAAGGGAGAATAGCAGCATAGGTTAACTGGGGCTAATTTTGTCTACATTAATCATTTAAATTCTTGTCGTTCAATATGGTTAGACTGTTATGCACAAGTCTATTTTGCAGTCAAAACGATGCATTTGTCGGGGATCAGGAACGAGTTCAGATCCTCCGAGTGACAGATCATTTTATCGTAGAAAAAGAAGAAACTTTTTATTCAAATCATTCGCGTCTGTGGTTTTGCACAGTTTATCATCCCTATTCCTTGCTCGAAGGAAATTTGTTCTTTCTGTTAGGAAATGACCAATCAAAGACACAGTCCATTCGTTTGATCTTATTTTAAAATCTCAGAAACTAAAATGCAATCCATCTGTTTAGAATTTTTCTTCTTTCAGATAAACTGTTTCAAACGGGGAAGGGCTGTCTAACCATGCTTAGAATACAGTATTCTAAATGATCACAAAATGATAGTTCTTCTGAGGTGACAAACTCAATTTGAAATATCGTAATTAATTCATTTTTCAACTATGTAAACGTATTCCAAATGAGTGATGGAGGATTTGATTCAATTTCAAAGGTGAATTCGTCGTGAATATGTGGCAAATGAAGCGTGAACGAAAAACGAGGAAGCACTGGATAGCTGTTTCGACCTGGTTGGGTCTCACCAGCAGTGCGAATCCATCGATCTAACTGGGGATCGAACCCGGGACCTCACAGGTCAATGATTGCAGGTGGTTTTGCCAATCAGTGATAATCTTGCCTCAAAAGTGATACTCCCAGTGGGAAATACAATTTACGGTAGGTCATCGATGCACGTTAGGGAGACTAATTAGATCTATTGTAAACATCGAGATCCGGGGCACTGCCGAGACCAAGATAGGTAGCGTGCAGGTGAAGGTAGAATGAATACTGAAGGATTACCGTCAGATCATTGGAATATTAATCGCATCATTATTTAAATATTTCGATCCCGTAATGAACTTGAACAGGCAAGTCAGAAGACAAACACTGCGAGAGGAATTCCTTTCGTACACTCTCATCGATCGCGTACGTATAACATCGAACAAGATAGACAAGCGAATTAAGAAATCTAGTTAGTATTAGTGTATGTGTGTTTCGTTCGCTTTCATAGTCGGATAAGAAACCGGACTCAAGCCACTACCCTTCGAGTGCCAAAAAAGAATATCCAC